>LUCH01002107.1:0-11998 GCA_013368495.1 Paragonimus heterotremus
TATCAACGACACTTATTCACAACTGATGTATTGTAGGTACTTTGCTTGAAATTTCGATTTTAAAATTTCAAGAAAATTTTTAAAAATCGAGGATTCGCGCCAAAATGACCGTTTTTTCTTTTGAACGACCTTCAAGGCGAATCCCGTGAAACGGATAATTGCCTAATTCTGTACACTTCCACGTATGTATGTTGAATAGTTCACACATTATATGAATGCGCATCCAGCCGTAGAATTGCGTGTTTAACTATAGTAGGAATGCATTTATCAGCTGTTTGTTTGTCTATTTATTCTCCGTTGTAGCCCTTGATGCAACCAAGAAAGTTGCGGCGTGCAACTATCACTCTGGTACAGAGATTCCTCGCTCGGAGAAACGGAACCATCAAAAGCCGTGGCTTTCTACTTCCGTCTGTCACCCATAGAACCCATTGAACATCGGCCTCATTTTCAAGGTCATGCCAGAAGAAGAATTTTTCAGGATGGAGAAAATTGACAGTCGAAGAATTTGGCCATTATTTGATGTAGATTGTTCCGGGAAATCACGTGGAAACCTTTGTCATGATGAAGGAAGATAGAAGCCCCAATTTTTATGGATAAATGGACGATCTTCTGGAATGCACCTCGTTATTTCCCCTAAATCGAAGGAATTTCACAGACCTCGCGAATTGTCCAACCGCTGCGGGATTTCGGTTATCCGGACGTTACGGAATGTTGTCTCGAGTAAGGATTTATCGTGGAATCAAGAAAGCAAAGCGAAGTTACGCGATAAACAGGAGAACGTAAAATGATCATGTGAAGTATGACGAATAATGGAATCTGATATTTTCTGAGCGTACCTTTTACATAAAATGTATAATTTTGTGTTAGTTGATAAAATATATATCTTTAGCAAACAACTGTTATCGTGTAACGCGAAAAGAAATCGATTCACAACTTTTCCTAGTATATGATTACAGCTGAATTCCGATGTCGACTTAGTGTACACGGTCGATATATACACTGAAAAAGATGTTTAACAACACGGGAAGATTACCAGGTGGTCTGTTGAGGTTGGAAGAGACACAGATTTATATGTGATCATGTGAGGCGAATAAGTTGGGTTATATATATTTTCCAAACAGTTTCAACGTGCACAGCTATTGCATAGTGGTTAATAACTATTCGCAACTGATAGTCACTAAGTATCGAGTAAGAATACACTTGGATGGTTTTGTTACTGCTAACGGGGGTTTTATAACGTCATCATGTGTTGACCATAGCTTTTTCGTCCAGCTGCAAGTGTTGGACATAACTATGTACAAGATCTACCCTGCTGGATTCATTAGTAAGCTTCCAAATTGAGAAATTCCTCGAATGGTGAAGTTGATAGCTTTGATCAGTTCGAAGTGTATGTGGCGTTGTATCATGTGATATAGGTTTGACTTCAGGTGTTATTAGATTAGATAAGATCTTTAGGTGTTATTAGGTCCATTTTTAAAATGTCGCCTTCAGGCGGGCAGAGCTGGCAAACAGACATGACGTTCCTTAACGTCAGAAAGGTTTCTAAGCTCCGTTTGTATTGATGTATATTCTCACTGGATGTAAGTGCATGTGGGAGTTTGTTCCAAATGTTGGAATATTTCACCAAGGAAAAATTTGAACGCAGGTTTTTACGAGGATGGAGAGCTGTCAAAGTAAACTCTTTGTTCCTGATTTTACATTCTGAGCTACAGTGAAGGCGACTCCCGAGTTTGACAGTAAATTTATTGCCATAAACTAGATCATACATGAGTGCAAGGTTCAGCTTAGACGTCGTAGCTAAACAGGATCCAGTGCAAGCATCTGGCAGCGTTCTCTGTAGTTCGGAGAAGACGAATAACCTTTCGTGAATTCACAATGGAGACTTTCCAAAGCTAGCCTATCAGACTTGCGCAGGTGACTGTATATGAACGTGCATAACTCAAATTGTGGTCGTACGTACAGTTTATGAAGGTGAAGTCGAGCTGCAGCAAGGAAGAACGAGTGCTTGATGTATCCAACTGTTCGTCTAGATTTAGCTGCTAGGAAAGATATATGTTCAACAAAATTGAGTGAGTCTGAGCAATGCATGCCCAGGTCACGGACTGAGTGGGCAATTGAAATGCCACGATCATCCAGCTTCATAAAGTCCTCTGGTATATGACAACCGCGTGCAACGATGGTGAATTTATTGACTGAAAATTTCATCAGCCTAGTTTGACACCAAGACCGTAATGACAAGAAGCCCTCCCGTATATTTCCTAAACGAAAATTGAGATCGCCAGGGCAAAGAGTGTAGACAAGGTTGATGTCATCAGCGACTAGTAATAGTTTACCATGCTTGATAACTCCACATATATCGTTTGCGTACATAGGAAAGAGTAACGGTCCCAGGACGCTTCCTTGAATCACTCCACAGATGAGTGGCCTGTGCGTTGAGCTGTTATCTCTTATTTTTTATTATTTGTATGCTGTCTTTGAGGTATGAAGTAAATCGGCTGAGCAACGGGTCACGTATACCGAAAGAGGCCATTTTGATCAGAAGACGCTTACGAGGCACACGATCAAAAGCTTTTTGCATATCCAAAAGTGTAGTAATAATTGCCTTTCCTGAATCGGCAGATTTTGTAACATGATCAGAGAATTCCAGCTGGCACGCCATACAGGAACGTTTGCTGAGGAACCCATGATGGGAGTGGCTTATAAGATTTTGTGATGATAAGAATTCAACCATGCGACATTCTGTTATCCCTTCTAACACTGTGGAACAAATTGAAGCATGGTTAATGGGAGGATAATTGTTGATGTCTTTTGACGAGCGACCTCTACAACGGAGCCTAATTATAGAATTTTCCCACTGGAGGGGAAAGAGGTCTAATGTTAGATAAAGTGTACAAATATTAAACAAACGGGGAGAAATGTCATCCCCTCCGTGTTTGAGAGCAACAGGGTAAACACATTCTGAAGCAGGAAGATAAGAATGTTTGATAGTAGCTGGCTGAGAGCGCATTTTTACCGCCTCAACAGAAATGTTGCTTAGGAACGTATTCGTTTTTACAGAGAGAGGTGGAGGCAATTTATCCCCTTCAATGTTGAAGGAAGTAGCAATATATGAATTAGAGACCTCACAGATTGTAACAGGATCATCTACGGTATTTTTATCCCGTTGTGTAAATATTGAGATAATATGGTCTGTTGTACAGTTCCTGCGTTCCAATAACCGCATCAGCTAACAACTCTTCTTTTTGCTCCTAAGTGCACGTTTATCCTTATTTAAAAGGGGCATTTTATTTCTGTATTCTATAGTGTCAAACATTTTGAGCATTAGAATAACAACGGAGAAGTCGCATATTTTTCGGTGCCGTGAGTTGAGACTTTTGGGCTTACATTGCTCCTTCGGAGTGAAAATCCTGCTTTTACCACACATATTACGGCGTTTTGATCTTTCCCGGGGCTAAGATACTCACGCAAAACCTGAAGTGCTCATCAAATACTTCGATTTCAGTACTAAGGTCCGAGGTCATAAAGAATGTACTCCGCCCCAAGGATCTCAACAGATTGTTGAACATGTTCTAGTCGTTGAATTTTATTTGGTTATAACATATGATGTTCGACATTTTCACAGCTTTTAGATCAAACGTGAATGGACCACGTCGTTGTCACTTCCTGGAAACTGTTCTTGGACGGATGTTGTATCAGAGGATATGCTTGTTGTAAAAATGAGATTTAAAGTGCGGTTCAGTCTGGTATGTGCTAAAGCGTACTGGTGTCAACCACTTACTTGGGAACGTGCGAGAAGCTCTGCTTGGTTTGCAGGGGCTGTGAAAGAGGTCCAAGAGATATTGGGCATCTTGAAATCTCCGCCAATTATTTTGTACTGTGACGGCAATTTTGATATATAATTCCGCTCATTATTAAAGTTAGTCATATCGTCATGTGTGGCGTCAGGCGGCCTGTAGGCATATCCTAAGAGTAGTTCACAGGATTCAGTTGACACCGACAGCCACAATGAGTCGTCAATTCTATCAAGACACGGTTCATCAAGTATGGTTGCAGAATACTGCTCCCTTAGGTAAATTAAACATCCACCGCCACGTCCTGTACCGCGATTTCTGTGGAACACATGATAACCTAAAACATTTGGTTATGTGTTTGAAGCCCCAGGGATACACTAAGCTTCAATGGCTAGAATAATGTAAGGAGATGTAAGAAGATGTAGAATATGTAGTTTATTGACTAGTGTGCGTGCATTCATAAGCGATAAACTTAGGACACTTTCCTTGTTCGACCTCATTTTTGGACCTTTAAAAATGTCCGAAACAGAAGAGCCTGTGTGATCCAGAGACATCGGTGACGTCGTTTGGCCTGATGCGGTTATAGTGGGCGCACTGATGGCTAATGGAGAGTCGCCTGCGTCTGAATCCGTGGCAGAAAGTGTTGGAAAAATGTCAGTGAGGTGTGGTGGGGCAATGGGTTTATGAGAGATGGACTGGGCAGGAGAGATATGAACGGTGTGGGACGCCCAAAAAAGGGGTAAGTTCGAAATGGGCTGGTCATGCCCACATGCACATTGTTAGCGAAGGGATCATGAGAGGCATTCAGGTGGGCACTCATAGTATGGGGATGCTCGTGTTTGAATGGGCGTTAAGCATGAGGTAAGCAGCCGTGGTGGTAATAATGGGGTTCTGGTTGAGTCTTGCTTCAAAAGATGTGTCGCGTAAGAGATTGCTTTCGTTGAGAAGAGGCCTGGTATCAGGGGTTGATTGTAGACACATCCGTTTTTCACTGAGTGTGGGTTTGGGTTTACGTGCTTATTTTTTCCCTTGTAATGCAGAGGAGGTAAACACGAGCGACACGTAGGATGATGAATCAAGGAGGGTTTATTACAACCAGTGCTCCACTGGTGGCCGGTTGTTGGGTTCATTCGGGTTCATTTAGATTCATTTGGGTTCATTCTGAAGTTGGAGTGCCGGCGTATGTCTGACTGATAGATGGTCTGAGCCTCACTTTGTCCGATCCAGCCACCGCATAGACAGGTTGAGATCCAGATGTCCCATTTGATTCAATAAGGGCATATTTATGTACGTGCTGTTGTTTGTAAATGGACTCCTAGACACTGGCCGACATTTAGTAAGGCAGGTCGTTGGAACTATCAAGATCGACCGTTAAATCAATTACGTCAGCGAGTATGTAGTCCTCCGTCATGTCGTTGGCGTTTTCAGGAGAAACACTGGCATCCCCAGATGTGATACAGCAAGACGATGCTACACACCCAGCCGGACATGATTCAATATCTTTGGGCCTCATCGTACCTTGATTGAATACATCCTGGGTCGCACGCTTGGATGTGACGGTGTTGCGCAATGAGTAATTCTCGCATCCACGTTCAAGCGGTGTTTTATCCTGCATAATTCTTATCAGTTTAAGAGAGGTTTGGGACTTGATGAGCTCCTGACATTGGTTGGACTGTCTAGCAATTGTTTTGCTCTGGAATTTGAAGAGAGGCGGGCACCAGATCCTTTGAGTCATCTTACGAGGACGAATGCAGGCATATGATGCCGGGTTTGTATTGGTAACCCTCGTGGGCAGCTTTTTAATTCCATCCAAGTGTAGCTTATCTGGCACATTGAATACGATGGCATTATATGCGCAACACATCTGTTTCATGATTTCTGTCGTCGACGTGTTGAAGAACATGCTTGCGCTCTCTATGTTATCCATCTTTGGACTTTCCGGTACTTTGAAGATGTAAGATAAGATGATAAGGTTCTCCTTTAGAGAATCAAATACAGCATGGCTTCTTTCAGTTGGGCGAGCTCAGCTTCCAGCTTGGGTACCTTACCGAATAACTCCGTCAATATATTGTCTAGATGGACAGAACAATTCTTAGTTAGAGGGGCGCTGGCGGGAACCACCAATTTACCTTCACACCATTTGGAAGGGCTTTTGTAAGTTCTGGGCCTAGAGCATTTGCGGCTAGATTGTTCAATGTCAGCTGTAGAGCTGGAACGGGTGGTTTTGAAACCAGTCGATCTTGTTTGACGGCCGGTTTTGGTTATCATATTTCATTAAATAAAAATATTTTTAGACAGACCGACGTCGACGAAATGTAATCAAACTGTACGGAAGTAAATATGTCAAAAACCACAATTATATGAGAAACTTCAGATTACACATCCACGCAATAATTAGTTGTTCTTTTCGGATCGCGTATTATAATCAGTGTCGGTGAAAACGCTCGACTACACCATTACCGGAGAGATGGCACACCGTCGCTTTAACGTGCGAACGACCCAGTAGCTCCGTGGAGTTGAGAAAAATGGAAAACTGAAACTGGGTGTCTCGATCCGCAGTGGTTGTAGATGGTACACCAAAATTGGCGATCCAGTGTTTCATGAAGGTTATGGTGGCTTTATCCACCGGAACATTTCTAATAGGCACAGCTAAGGGCCAACGGGTGAAACGGCCGATTACGTTCAGTATATATGTGCAATTGTTAGAGGGTGGTAGTGGGTCAGCGATGTCAAGGTTTACATGGCAAAAACGGACGTCTGGCTGGGAGAATGTGTCAGGTGTGGTAACCGTATGCAACCAGAGGCGAACATCTTTATTCGAAGTGGGCTGAACAAAGCGCTGTGCGATCGGATCCAATTCGCTGCGTTTTCCGGGTGAGATAAACAGTGGAAATGATTAAAAACGGCACGTCGGTAAGAAAGCAGGGCACAAGGCCTAGGTTTGCCCGTTGAAGTGTTACACGAGTTGTCACCAACTTGTGTCAATAGAGGAGTAGCGGATAATTTCAGGGACTTACAGGAGGAAACGTCCTTCATGTCCCTACGGTGTTGTTGGGCTTTGACCGCTTTGAACATATCAAAGGAAAATAACGATTGGACTGAGTTCACATCTGGACAAGATAAAGCATTAGCAATGATGTTAACGTCATCACGTAGGTGTCGGGTGTCCGTGGTGAATTGAGAGATGTGGCCAAAATGTTTGATTTCACGCGGGGAGTACCGATCGGGTTTGGCGTCAAATGCAAATGTCAAAGGTTTGTGGTTGGTTTGCACGGCAAAGTGTCGGCGTTCCAAGAGATGCCGAAAGTAACGAATCGCCAAATAAATTGCCAACAGTTCACGTCCAAAGGTGCTGTAATTAGTCTGTGTTGGTGGAAGCTTCTGGGGGAGAAAGGATAAAGGTTGCTGTTCTTCATTTACGGAATGTCCTAGAATTGCGCCGACGGCAGCATTTGATGCATCTGTAGTGGCACACCGTTGTGTAGCCAAGGTAACTTGCTTGGACCGATTTACCGTGGCATTTGACCTGAATGATATACCCGCGCATCCATCGCTGGCGACCCTTACGCGTATGCAACCGCAGTGACTGGGAACGCAGTGACTGGGAACTGGCAATTCGTCAACGCCACTGTAGTCAATATCACTTGCGCACACGCATACGCACGCATGCACACACAAACACACACGCAGTCGTAGCAAGACACACGGACAACCTCATCTTAGACATTAGCCTATAGCAGGTGATTCAACCCAGTGTAGTCACCGGAGCTGACAAGACAACGAGACCCTGCATCCCTGTGAATACAACTAATCTGGGTCTCTCGTTCGCCGATGAAAAAACCACAGCTACAGTGCTCCATGGACTACACAGTGTTTCCACTCTGCAGATCCTTCCGTTGACACCTATAGAATTCCCCAACACCTCGACAACACACCCACGGATTGCCCCTCTGTTGTTTCCGAACCCTCGTTGTAAGTGAACCTGTTATATTTGTCTGTTATTTACATACGCTCTGATTACATACCCCTCCGATATTATTTAGAGGTTTAGTTATACCGATACTATGTACAAAGTATTGTAATTAGTTAGCCAGCATCCAAACAGCCGTAGTGAGGAGGAGATGGGCGTTCGAATAGCAACTGATGAAGCATAGTTTGTTGGCGTGCTATAGGGCCTCCTTCGCGGCTGAGAACGCTGCCTTGGCTCCGGGGGGAGTTCAAGCAGTTTACATTTGGAGTCAACCAGATCTGTCAGAGGTTTTGAAACGTCCGTGCAATGAGGGAAGAAACGTCGGTAATATGCCAAGAAATGGTCGGAATTGGGTAATCGTAGTGGAAATCAGAAGAGTCGAGATTAACTCAGCCTTCTCTGGCAAAGGTGTGATGCTGGTTTGGTTAATGTGATGTCCAAGGATATCCAGCGGATTGACTCCGAAAGCACACTTGTCGTTGTTGATTTTAGTATCATATTGCACAAATCGGTCGAAAACGGCATGCAGATAAGAAAAGTACTCTTCGTTTGAGCGGCTGGCGATCAAAACGTTGTTGATGTAAACGTACGCGAAATGGATTCCACGTAATAACTCACTCATGAATCTCTGGAATGTTTGAGCCGCATTACGGAGCCCGGATGGCATTTTTGTGAACCTAATAGTTCAAAAGGTGCTGTAATGGCTGTTTTCGGGATGCCTCCTTCCGCCAGCGGGTTGTGATAATAGGCGCGTACTAGGTCTGATTAAGAGAAAATGGTAGCGCCAGCTAGTCCTAAAGAAAAATCATGGGCGTGTGTTTCAGGGTATCTGTCCGGGATTATGGAGTTGTTAAGAGCACGATAGTCACCGCAAGGTGCGCAATGGCCCGGAGACTTTTTGGTTACCATGTAGAGCGGTGTCGCCCAGAAGCTGCTTGAGGGTCGAATTATGCCTATCTGAAGCATACGTTCGAATAAACCCTAAGATATTTTGGGCTTGCCCGAATGTAAACGGCGTGAACGAGCGAAAATCGGAAGTCCGCGTGTTATAGCATGAGGTTCCACGTTGTATTCAGCCCTTCTCACTATGTGAGCGCGGCCGAGTTAACGAAGGGAGGTCCTTCAGCAGTGCTGCGAAAGATGGTGTTGGTGGAAGAGCAAGCCGGATGTCGAGCGACGCAATCGTCGATTGGACACCATTCACTATGCATGCAATGGTGCTGTCAATTAGCTCGCGCCTCTTTATATCAATGGATAAATTGAAATGTGCCAGAACGAGAGCACCGATCAGTGGCGTTTGAACGCCAGCGGGCAGGAATATCCATTGAAAGCATCGACGGAGACTGAGATCGAGGGTGAGAGAGCGTTCCCCGAAAGTTTTGATGCGACTTTGATTTGCGACCTCTGAGGTGTACTGGCCTGACTGAAATCGATCATTTGTTATTGGTGGAGTGACGCTGAGCACGGCTCCGGTATCGATGAGAAGCCGTAAGCCGGTCGATTGGTCTCTAGTGAAAAATTGGCGACTAGTGCCTGCTGCACCAGCGATAGCCATCGCCCTTATTGACTGGCCTGCAGGTCTGACGGTGACGCCTGGCGGGTTCGGAACGTGCACAGTTGGGTACATTTCTTCGCATTGTGCCGGAAGTTTTGGTAGTACCAACACTACCTTGATGGACTGCGGGATTTAGATTTTGCATGGCTTCTTGGTGGACGACTCTTTAGCCCATTAATCTGCATAGCCTTACTGTCCATAAGATGGCACATCTTCTCTATCAAGAGTTTTGGCCATTATCAGTAGTTGGAACTGAAGGGGAGGACATGAGAACGGTCATGGTTGAGGAGCACACCGGTTATGAGGGGAAGGTTCTGGATACCATGTCTGCAAGTGCTGCCAATTTGTCGATCGAGCTATCTTTATAGATGGCGGCCAAAATGTGCTGCATCGCAGACGGCAGCTTCTCCGATCACAACTGCTTCAAGACGACATAGTCGAACTTCCGCGAACCCAAGAGGCCTCTCGTATAACGCATCATTTGTGATGGGGACTGGTCGCCCAGCCTGACTGAGTTAAATGTATCATGCGGCGGCTTGCCTTCTGACTTCCCAGTTTGTTTTATGATGGCGATTTCTAAGATGGTATAGGTGAAATCGCACGGGAATGATTCTAATAGGTCTTCCACTTCTGCTGCGTCACTAAAGGGAACGGAATGCACCACATATGAGAATTTTATTTTCTTTGATATTGTCCGCCTGGTGGTAAAGACGGCCTCAATCAGGTGGAACCACAGTCGAGGATTTCGAGCGCTGTATTCGAGCAACTTTAAAGCAACTCTGTGTTCGGCTTCAAAGACGGTGTCCACGGTGGCGCTCAGCACTGCTAATATGAAAAACTGGATAGAGAGCTGTTCATGAAAAATAAGCGGACTCACCAGTTTTGTAGTCGATTAATCAATCAAATGATAAAAATGACCAAAATATGATAATATCAAAGGGGGGTTGTAATGACAACGGATAGGCTAAAAAGCCAAGCGTACAAATTAAAGGAAGGTCGTATCAGTAAAATAGGAACGACCCACAGATCATTCGTGGTTCGCTGAATTGAACAGACCACTAGAGGACAGAAAGGCAGTGTGGTGGAACAGATGTATGAACTACAGTAATTCTCGATGCAACAGTAACGAGTGAAGCCAAGGACTGGACTCACCAAAGATTGACAATGTTCACGAGGCGTCCAATGTCGCTGGAAATTATTCGGATTGTTCCGGGCGTAGCTGAAGATGCGAAGTAACGGAGCTGAAAGTTGATTCAATAAATAGAATATTTTAAACCGGATGGCAACCACTGGCGTCGTAGGAAGAACCAGCAAGTATGCGTAGCAGAGTTTATTCGAAAAACGTGTTGTGTTTTATTTTTTACTGAAGTCAAACAAGAATGTACAGTGTGGTATGATGCAACAGTTACGCAATGTTAGCAAAATGAACTAAATGATGAAAACTCTACAACAGCGCCAGATATGAGATTGGTTAGATGACCGATAGATAGTTCCACAAGCGACGCCAGATCATGAACGTCAAGCGCCAGTAGATCAGCTAATACGCGTAGCTAAAACATTTCACTGTCCAATCCATTGACCGCACAAACGAAGACAGAGGTAGTGTGCGATAACTGCCGCTTATTCGTGTTGACGATTCGGTGCAAAGCTGAAGTTGGTGGCTTCAAACAAGTGGACAGATAAAGGTCGCAAAATGATATATAAAAAATGTACAAAAATGAGTGATGAAATATAACTATAACTTATGGTCACAAGAGGTGCAAAGCAATAAATAGGTATGTGATAAAACAAACATGAACTCTGGCGGCGAAAGAAAGCTTCATCAAAGAAAAAGGGTAACAGTTCACATCGATTCATGTAAGCAACATGAAAGAAGGTAGTTCGCTCGTCCTACGGATTAGACCCAATTGATGAGAAATGGCGTCAATTTAACTTTTGCAAGGTTTGTTAAATGACGACTTTTTAAAGGTTTCAAGGGTACGCTCTATCAAGCCTGGGAAGCGGTTTCCTTTCATACCCGGGAAAAAATAATTTGAACAGCCGAATTTTCTGAGTGTCTGTTGGATAAATCCGTTGCCAAGTTAATTAATGCCAAAGTGCGCTTTCCGATCAACTGCACATAATCATAAGTTTTCCGCTGTGTAGAAGTGCATATGTTCACAGAGAAAGAGAGGGAATAAATGCGCCGATTTGTATAATGTTAACTATATTTGTATGTTTGTATATATATGTATATATATCAGGCCATGTGGACTCAGATATATACATGCACCATATGACCGTATGTAATGCCATATTCATAAGTATATACATATATGTTATGTGTTTATGGACGTTTTTCTGCATTTTTTCTACGTATCTGCCCACACATTTGGGTTGCTAAGCAGGCGAGCTTCTGTGCATCTCTGATTGTACCTTAAGGCACATTCAGGGCACGTGTCACTGGGCCAAGCGCAAACACTATTTTGCGAGACTGTGAAATGTGCCATGTTTTATATATTTTTAGACAACACTATTTGCACTGTTTTACTTAAACTTGGTAAAACTTTCATATAATTGAATTTCCCGAAATTGTGTGACGTATCGTGCTGCCGTGTTGTTGGCGCTGCTTTTGTTTTCGATTGTGTAAGTCATGTGCATGTGCTGAAAATTATCCGTAGGGAGCAAAATCTGTCCTAAATC
>LUCH01002107.1:13179-63647 GCA_013368495.1 Paragonimus heterotremus
CTGCGGATAGCTTTCAGCTGTGCATGTCTTACTGGGCCTTTGGCTCACGACTGTTTTTATTGTCTCCTTTCACAGGATTATCGTTGGAACCCTTACTTCAGAAGAACGCTGTCCCCGGTGTCCCCGCGTTGCTCAAAGTTGCTCTACGAATGTAAATGGTACACGAAGCTAGGACGTCTGGCTTGCCTGTTATAATTGTAATGAGCGATCGAAACTGGTTAACGCGCACAGATTGAATTCGAAGTGGTAATTATTGTATGGCTGCTTTGTTCACCTTTCAGGCCGCTACGCCAACGTCGTGCACGAGGACTTTGAATCAGCGGACAGTCAGACAAACAAAGAGGACTATTGCATTTTAATGCAACTCTATCATACCTTTGTACTCTCATCCCGTATTTGGTTATTCTAGTTATTCTACGTGTTGCATAATATAGCTTTGACTACAATCTCTGCCTGCTCTTCTGGTTGCATGTTACACCATGCGGATGTATTTTTGAAGGATTTCTCCGCTATTTGACGTAATTTAAGTCGGGATAATGTTGAAGCTATTCAGCTTGAGTAAAAGGAAACGAAAATTCCCGAAGTCTTCGAAGAAGTGAGCGGACTTCAGCGTCGGACTTCGTCGCTCGCTCGAAAACGTCATAGTGATGAAAATCTCGCTAATCGCTTGGTCAATATGGGGTTTTTATGGCGTAGGCTTAGGGTACATGGTTATAAAAATTTCTTAGTGAAAAGCATAGGACGTTGTGTGCGCACAAGTGGTCTACAGGACCAGTCAGCATTGCTGAAATCTCCGGAACACACGGGATGACAGAACCCTACAGAACACCTCCGAACGAACGGTATGACGGACATATCACAATCTCTGCACTCAAGTGAACCACGTGGACCAATGGGGGAGGTTCAAAGTTGAGAGAACATCACACAGACGTCGCTGTATGCTTGAACATCGACGACAAAATCAATCAAAGGCGCGCTAGTAGATATTGGCAACCAGGAATACAATTCCTGATAGTTACGGCGAATGTAAATGAAAATGAATACCATGATGTTTGACAATGAAAAGAAGTTACGAAAAGCAGCCAGTTGCGAACGATGCTGTAACCAATTGGATATTTCACTGGCCTGCCTTTGGCATGATGTATAAAACAGTACCAAAACTCATAGTTGCATATTGTACCTAAGTCATTAAGAAAGTTCGCATAATGCATGTTGTCCGATTGTTTGTCTGCATGTCGTGTGACTGCGGCGCTAACCCGAATGCACACATGTGTCGCACACTTCCGGTTTAATCGCTCGTCGACAGCCGATCTCTAGCCCCTCTAGCTAATTTACGTGTCAGTGCCATTTATAGCGTTTCTAAGAGACCCTTTGCATATTTCGAACAATACATATTCGGTCTCTCTTTTCAACGGCCTTTTTACATTTCGTGTCTGGTTAATTCGTACTTGGGGAAAACGACTTGTGCGCCGTGCACGAAATTAGTGAACCCGAATTATAATAGATTTTTTCCAGAATTTTTGTTTCGGTTCACTATTATTTGGTGGATTTTTTTTCTAGAAGTATATCTCTCGTATAACTGTGAGTTACTACTTCTATATATTTCATATATACTCGTTTTTAACTCGATTCATCATCCATTCCACTATAATGGATGCTCACCCTTACGTGTTGCCAGATGCTTCGATCAGTGCACTAGTTGCACCATTTACAGCATTTCAGAAGAACAATCCTAAATCGTGGTTTGCTCAGTTAGAAGCCACATTTGCACTACGACAAATTAGTTCGGAGCTAACCCGTTTCCACCACGTAGCTGCGGCACTGCCACCTCATATCATTGACGAAGTGGACGATATTCTGGAGTTACCGCACTCCTCGAACCCTCACGAACAACCCAAATTAGCCGTAATTAAGCGCGTTGGCTTGTCAGACTGCCAACGTATTTCTCAGCTTTTGAGTGGAACTGAGCTCGGTGACTGTAAACCATCGCAGCTCCTTCGCCAAATGCAACGGTTTGCAGTTACAACACAGGTAGAAAAGGCTCTTCTTAAAATGATGTGGCTCCAGCTTTTGCTTAAAGATATGCAAGGCATCCTTAGCGCAAATCCGTTAGCGGCCTTGTCAACTTTAGCCGATATTGCCGACCGGATTGAGGAAACATACGCCACTACTGTTTCCCATCTCGCTTCAAGTAGTCAGGGCGCGATTGTTACTTTGACTACTTAGATAGCTAGCCCTATCCAGCAAAATCAGGCTTTAACGGCGCAGCGTTCGAGGTCACGCTCGACTAACCTCTCTCAACTAAACAATAGCCACTTAGGGTCGCGTACACCTCATCAACCGCCATCGAACGCTAATCCTGACCACTGCTGATATCACCAGCAATTTGACAACAACGCCCGACGATGTCGACAGCCTTGCACTTTTCGTCCAGTCAGCAAACAAGGTAGCCAAAGGCTCATGGCTACCGACGTAGGCCCAATGCTTGGCCGTATGTTCTTCCTAAAAGAGCACGAGTCGGGAGTCCACTTTCTTATCGACTCAGGCGCTGAGGTCAGCGCGATCCCACCTGAAGCCCACAACTTGAACAGATCGGTCACACCTATCCTCCGCGCTGCCAATGGTGGCACTATCAAAGTGTTCGGTTAACGCTCTCGTACACTTAAATTGGGTCTTCGTAGGCCCTTCCGCTGAATTTTCAAGATCGTCGACGTCCAAATGGCGGTAATCGGCATCGATCTTCTCCAGCACATCGACCTTTTGGTAGACTCCAGACGACGCCGTCTAGTCGATTAAACGACAAAGCTTACCGTTACCGAGATTTTGACCGATAAGGTACCAATCAGTCCCGTGTATCAAAGGTCTACGAAATTAACTTCCTTTAATTTCCTAGCCGACATATATCCGATTGTTTTCCCAAATTCTTCATCTCTACCTGCCGTCACAAGTTCCTCGAAGCACCCTATAGTCGCGGCGAGCTCGCCGGTGTTCGCCAAAGCTCGCAGGTTGACACTAGACAAGTTAAAAATAGCTCGCGCCGAGTTTGAGCACGTGCTGGAGCTTGGACTCAATCGCCCATCACGTAGTCCCTGGGCCTTACCACTCCAAATGGAACCTAAAGCGTCGGGTGATTGGCGCCCTTGTGGATATTGCTCGCTCAACAACGCCACGATACCTGACAGGTACCCAATCTCGCATACACAAGACATCATGGCTAGCCTTCATGGTACCCGTGTGTTCTCGAAAATCTATCTGGTGCGCGCCTATTACCAGATCTCAGATGCGGAGAACGATGTCGTGAAGACGACCGTCATCACTCCATTCGGCTTATCCGAATTTCTACGTATGCCGTTTGGTTTATGAAACGCCGCGCAAACGTTTCTACCATCCATCGACGACGTTACGTGAGGTCTGGATTTTGTCCATCCCTACATCGACGACTTACTAGTCGCAAGCGCCTCTGAAGAAGAACACCAGATTCATCTATGACAGCTCTCCGACAGGTTAGCAATCTAAGGGATAACGATTAATGCAGACAGATGCCTGTTTGGCCAGGCTGAAGTAGACTTCTTAGGACACCACGTTGATGAACACGGTATTTGACCGTTGGTCGATAAGATAGGAACCATCCGCGACTTTCCCCGTCCCACAACTCTCGCCGCCACCCGTCGATTTAACGGAATGGTTAACTATTACAGACTACTTATTCCTCACTGTGCTCAGTTTATGCAGCCCTTAACCGACTTACTCCACGGCCATGTCAACGGAGACGTAGAGTTACTAACGACTGCTATCGAATCGTTCGATCGAACTAAGGATGCGTTAGCTATTGCCGTCATGTTACATCACTTCAACTTAGCCGCGGAAACAAGTATAGTTGTTGACGCGTCAGACACCACAGTCGGCGCCGCGCTTCGACAGTTCGTCGATGGGCTTTGGAAACCGCTCGCTTTCTTTTCCAGACGTTTTCCGGCCGAAAAAAGTACAGTATGCTCGGTCGTGAATTGTTAGCAATCCACCCGACCGTTCGTCATTTCCCACATGTTCTCGAGGGAAACCAGTTTGTGATTTTCATCGACTACAAACCGCTGGATTTGCCTTCCGCAATAGGTCCGATAGGCATTCGCCCCGCGAAGTTTGACATTTAGACATCGCATCTCAACTCACGTTAGATATTGGCCACGTCATTGGCAGCGATAACGTTGTGGCTGATGCCTTGTCCCAAGTGTCGGTACTAGTTGGTCACGAATCAATCGACTTAAACGCTGTGACCAACGCGCGGCGTTCGAAAATCGATTTTCGCGCTTCCTGATAACAAACTGCTCTACGTTTGACAGATCGGTTTTTGCCAGCATCTGCAGGCACGGTAATTTGTGATACTTCCGCTGGACATCCGCGTTCAGTGGTTCCTCATCTTTTCCGACGAAGTGTGTTCGACGCACTGCACAATATCGCCCATCCGGCATCCGGGCCACTGCCAAGCTAATTTCTGGTAGGTACGTTTGGCCCGGTGTGCAAAAAGATATTAGAAACTGAGCACGCGCTTGCTTACCTTGTCAACAGGCCAAAATTCATCGTCACATGTCTCCTTCGATAGGCCGATACTCGACTATTTCTGCTCGTCTGTCCCATTTGCATATCGATATCGTCGGTCCTCTGCCACCGTCTAATGATATGTCCTATCTTCTCACGATGACCTATCGCTTCACCCGATGGTCCGAAGCTGTCCCAATACCCACCGTCTCCGCCGAAACAATATCGCACGCTTTTATCGAACGTTGGGTCGCATCGCATGCTTGCCCCCCCCCACTGTGACAATCGACCGTGGTCCGCAATTTGAGAATAGTTGCTTCGCGGAAACGCTGCATACTCTAGGATGCCACCGCTCTCGTAATGCAACTAAACTGAACTGAACTTACCATCCAGCAGCAAATGGAATAGTCGAACGCTTTTCATCGGCAGCTGAAAGCAGCGCTTAGAGCGGTCGATTCCATCCGTTGGACAGAAGCCCTGCCAATGGTGTTACTCGGTATCCGTGCGGCCTTCAAGGTCGACGTTCAGGTTTCCAGCGCCGAACTTCTTCAGGGCCAACCACTACGTTTGCTTGGGGATTATTTTTCCATCACTGATGGCCACTCTAAATACGATGTCGCTTTCGCTAAACAAGTTGCCGTCTAGATGCGTCGTTCCCTTTCGACCGACACCCGACAGCAAACCTGTATGATTTTTATCCCGCACGTCATCCATCAGTGTACGCAGGTCTTCGTGCATACAACAACAATCAGCCACTCAACAGAACTCCAGAGCCACTGTAACAGCGAGCCGCGAGAACAGCCTGTATATCGTGTATGGCACTAAACAGAAACAGGGTACAACTCTCGTATCATTCGGTCTTTTGTACAACTCAGTTACAAGGGAGGTTCGGGAAACTTTCTGACCTCATAAGTACAGTTCTTCGTTGCGTGTCTTGTTCCTGTTTGCTCATTAACGTCCCTCGTCTGTACATCTGAAACGACAAATACAAAGGAATAATTTGCCAACGGTTATTCCCTAGATCACTGACGTGTGCCGTTACAGTGTCTGTGTCCAAAGGACGAGCGTGTCGGCGAAGTGCCAGAAATTGGCACAAAGGTTGGGAACGCTCGTGAATGGCGAAGTGGCACATGACCATGCCGACTAAGAAGGTCACTTCAAACAGTAATGAGTTAGACCTTTCCAAAGGCAAATGAAACAATATTTTCGGAGAAATGTATTCTTTCGAGAGATAAAAATAGTCAAACTTTTTGATACTACATCAAGTGGTATTTGCAGAGAAGCGTTCTCTAAATCCATTTTTGAAAAGATCTTGGAGCCTGACACAGGATGCAGTATATCCTCGGGTTGTTTTATTGTGCAGATAATTTGTAGTTGCCGTATATTCATCGTTAACCTGCAGTCACCACAAATTTTCCGTGTAATCCCATCAACTTTTAATGTTGTCACAAATGAAACAATCAAGTCTGACGGGTCAACAGGCGTTATTAACCCGTTGTCGCACATTGGTTGCAATTCTTTGCACACAGGTTCTCGCAAACTAAATGGAATGATTCGTCTCTTAAGAGCGCCTGGGTCCTCCGAAGCTTCAAATTCTAACTTAGGCATTCGCTTCCCTCCTGTGGCCATAGAACAGTCCAGTATGAGTTGTTCAATGTCAGCGTCGTCCACTGACGTCAGTAGAGAAATATCAGAATGTAGCAGCCATAAAACTTTAAGTCCAAGAATAAAAGCACCTTAGCTTGAAAGTAAAAATTGGCAATCAATATGACTACCATCGGGCAACTTCACCGATACGATGTATCAACCTACAAGAGGCGATGAATGACCAGTAATACCACGAATCTTAACTAGTGTGGGTTGCAGAACGACATCAGAATAAAATACTGCTAGGTATGAATATGAAGTTATTGACTCAACACTACCGGTGTCAACAATAAAATTGTGACGTTTGCCAGAATCATACATTACTGCTTTCAGAACACGAGAAGTTTTTAGGAGCGAAATATATAGAGGAAGAATGGAACTTTCATCAATCAATGAATACACTTTCAAATCACAATTTGTCGTTAGGCCACATAAACCTTTGGACATATCTACCGGCTGGATATGACTCACTTTGCCACAGCCGAAGCACTTTGCCTGTCTCTGTGGACACGAATACCGGGAATGATTGCGTCCCCAAATGCACATTTCCCAAATTGTTGTAGAACTGAGTTCGCATTGCTTCCTTCAGAAAAGGAAGGAATGATTTCGGCGCATGGAAATGAATACGCAGTTTGAATGTGTTATCTTGTTTAAGCCTTGGATTGTTATCTTCAGAACAATTGAACTGAATAACCTCAGTAGTCTTCTCGAATTCTCTGACATCTTTATATTGTTCACACAATTTACGAACAATTTGGAAATTTTGATCATGATTCAAGCGAAGTTTCCTTTATGAAGCTTGCAAATGCCAGTGGCAGTTGTTTCTTGTAAAGTGTCAGTAGGCATACCAATCAGGAGAGAAAAACTAGACGAGGGTAAAAATACCAAGATTTTTGTAGGGGAGCTGTAGCAGAATGGTTGCAGAGTAAACAATACTTTGACAATACGTGTAACGGAACTCGATACACGTGTCTGTGTCACGTCGGGCTCACCAAGTTTTAAGAGACTAGCCCTATACAAAGGTATGAACGAGAATAGTCAGTTCAAAATGCAATCGCTGAATAGCTCATTCCAGGCAATCCCGATCTAGGTGGAAAAGGAGCACCATGGAGCCAAGACGAGCTCACTAGAAGTGTATTGCTAAGTGGAATAAATTTAAACAAGTGGCATTCATTCTGTACAAAGGAAAGTGGTGTAGCCTGTATATGAAAATAAAGCGAAATAGAACAATATATACAATACCCCGTAGAGTTAATACCAGCAATCAGTCGATCAGGAAGCCGAACTTCTGAATGGATGCCGTATTCACACTTATCTGAGGATGTTTGCAATTTCAGGACGAAATCATGAATCGATTGCTATTCTGACTGAACTAGCACATTGAACCAGGCTCTTGTAACTGCTTGAAAATTTCCCGGTTTGGAGCGTTGGGGGAGTACGTTCTTTAGCGTAGAGTAGTGTTGTGAACATTTTTAAACGATACGATGGTTTGTCCTTACTATCATAATGCGCTTAGTAAAATTCGGATTCTCTTACCGACAATGATTAACGCGAAAATCTCGGCCCCGAGAAGTACCGCAACTGTCCCCGTATTCGCCCCCCAAGACAAGCCAAAAGACGTGTGTGCGACCAAGGCGAGAAATCCAAAGTACTTATATGATGCGCATTGACCAAAAAACATTCCTGAATCATAGGAAAGAGAAGCACATTTACGGGAAAAAATAATTGAGGTTACTAATGGGCACAGTGAAATAAAAAGTCAGACGGGTACAATCTAGCCAAGGTCACCGCTCAACCACTCTGAACAGGTCCTATAATTAGGATAAAGTCAGTCGTTTTTTCTTCTCAAGGACAGAGGCGGTTTTTAGACGGAAAAAATGGACGTCCTAACGGATGGTAACTATTGTCTGACGATTATGGGAACGCCGAGTTCATGGCAAGGACATAAGCTTCCACGCCGATGAAATGTAGAAAGAATGCAACACTGTTCTTCCCGTTCAACTCAGATTTTATGACGCACCAGTTGTCAAACCCTTCCAGATAATCCCCCACTTCTCGAGCATTCGAATTAGTGAATAATTGATCCACTTCAGTGTTCATTGTAAATGGTGCAAGGGCGCGACGCCAATTGCTGTAATTAGAATTGAACTATATAGAATAACGATCAAACGTATAAGAATCGCAAAACACAATTAGGCACAACAGTAGACAACGTCTATTGTTGAATAGTACGTAACAACTGCACATGGTATTGGAATAGTAGAATAATTACATAACAAAAGCAAAGTATATCAGTCGTGTTCATCACATGTGACTGACAATTCTGGAAACAAAAGAGATCGATCGACGGGCTTACACTTTCGTCTACATACCCTCATGTATCATTCGGATTAAATGAACGAATAGATCTGGTCATCTAGACTTGCCAGGCATCGTCCACAATGTCATACGGCTCACGGAATCAAACGCTATGGCTAAAATTCACGAAGAGTGCATACATCGGCTGGTTGCGTTCACGACACTTCTGTTGCATCTGCCGGGCAGGGAACACTATATCAATCGAATTGTGACTAGCTCAAAATCCGAACTGAGTGAGTTATCCTAAATTGCCAGAGGGGATTTAACAGTAACATCACGTTATCCTTGATCTTTTCAAAGACGACTTTTATCTTCAGATGAAATGGACCAACCTTCAGTTCTTGTCCACTGTACTTCAGAAGTTCTCCTAACAACCTATTTTACTTGCAACGTTCCCGTATCGCAGATGTCCAATAGTCATCTGCACATATGTTTAATATGAGGTGAGAGCAAGCAAAGCTTTAATATTTCGTTGCGGCAAGCTATTTACAGTCCCCCAATCGTTAACAGCAGGCTGATCTAGTGAGCCACCGAAGTGACTGCGCTAGACGCTCTTGACGTTTTCCGATTGGATCCAGGAAATGCCAAAGCCTCCTTTAATTAGTGCTTAAGTAGACTGGACGGATGGACCACAAATTATCTCGAGCGAATCGTAGAACTCCTTGTGTTTTGGCGGTTGGCGAAACTATGTATTAACTCATCTTGATTTCTCAACCAGTCGTCATCGATTCCAAGCAACCTTTCGGCCAGGTGGTGACGAACAATCGAGAACATGACTCTGTTTTTATTGTCCGTATAAGTTGTAAAAACAGTAAACGCCCCAGTCTCCTGTCGTGTCGTATTGAATATAACTGCATTGTTGTTATCAAGTTAGCCCTGGAGATTCTGGCGCTGGCCGCCTGTCGTCTTGACGGTTGCTGTTGTGATTTGTTCCTTGTGGCGGTGTCGCATACCGGCAAGTGTAGTGAATACGGGATCATCTTTGGGACTAACGCACCTGCACGCTGAAACACCGTCTATGTCTGAGTCATTTAACCATTTAACATCCATTTTCTGTCATTGCCCAGACAATCTACGACGAACAGACTTGTAAACACGAATAAACACTTTTGTCCAGATCACTTTATGATCCGCGCTACACTCATTACAGTGGATCATTTGCCTGGAGCGCACTTCGCGAATATCACACGAATACATACTTAAGCTAATGGTGGTGGCCGCTTCGGAGGTGGGTGCGCATAGCGATTTTATCCGCATCTAGCTAGGTTCGGGTGATTATAGTAACAAACTCGTGAGTAGCACATAGGTGAAACAGAAGTTTACCGTACTCATTAACAACACGAATGCCGTGGGGTCAAAGGACTCCCAGCCAGGCTGTTGAGTCACGCCTAACACGCAAGTTGAAGTCACTCAGTATTACGTCCAAACATCTAATAATTCGTCAATTGACTGATATCTACGCGAAACATCCATCCATCACGTGAGTTAGATGCAGTCCACTCGAGCATTGCGAAGTACCAGCCGATAAAATTCAGCCAATCGGCAAATAAATCTGAGCGCTTTGTACACAGAAATTACCTAGCAGTGCTGATCTCGGATGTCCCCTGTTTCGCCGAGCAGTGCTTAATCTATCCGCAACGTCTATGAATATGCTGCATCTCGAATAATGCTGTCCGCAATTCAGCGAGCGTTTATAAAATTCCCAGTCCGCTGAACAACCGATTCCGATTCTGAACAGACGGTTGTACACACAGCTGAATGCAGCAAGACACGTGATAACGAGGCGATAAGGCGTAAGTGGAACTAAAAGTGCACACACACACACACACACGAAGGTACAGCAATACGAAGTGTGGACAAATTAATCCGGGAGAAACAAAGTTCGGCAAGTGAACGGTATTATGCCTTCGTATTATGCCAGAACTAACATTCACCAGACGAATAATCTGTCACAGGCATTCCGAACTTAATTAAAAGAACGATTGGAAAGTAGGGAATAAATGAAGGCAGGGAGCGTGGCCACCAACTTTCTATCATACACATAACCATCGTCACGCCTTCGACACAGGTAGCAGCTTCAACACCCAGAACAAACGGTTGGCCACTCACTGGTATCAGGCATACTATTGCCGATAGCTGATTATAGAACTAGTCCTTTGTGTCATCAGCCTGACATCTAGTTGGACCATAAATAACAAAAATCCAGTAGATCTATCTTGATCGAATTATAGGGGAGCAAAGATTAGTCGACTGTTGATGCTGTTACGTTCGCCTATAACCAAGTAATTGATGCGTCCAGCGGGTTCGAAGCAAACATCGTGATCCCGCGAACCGTTAGCCAACTAACTTACCTAGTAAGAGTTTTGAGCTAAAAACGCGAATGGCATAAAGGATGCTTATTCAAGAAAGCAACAAGTGGGTAAAGCGTTTAAACAGGACAACAAACAAAAACGCTTATTTGTATACGGTACTGGGCACAGACGGTAACGGTTTCTCAGTTCCTTTACGTCCCCGTATGTGTCATGATCCATTTCATGAGAATCTGCCATCTGATGTTTCCTCCTGTATTTTTCCTGTTATTATTTCGATGCCAAAACCTATGCTCTGGCGCCCACTACTGAATAGCAGTGGGGTGAGTAGTACAGCACGATTGCCCCTCCCCACTGCAAGAGGTGTACCCAGCACTTGTTTTTGGGAGTTTACTTTGGTCTGCAAGCATTCTCACATTCAGTGATGTAAGACCGCTGCTGCAACAACCCAGTATCTTGGCAACTTGTGAATATTGACGTTCCGGCAGTCCGATCTCGCATGTTTCCGGCAGCGTGCTCACGAATCATGTCCAGAAGGACAACACATAACGTCCTCGTGTGTGCTTCCGGTTGGACGTCAGGCTACTGGTATTTGTCTGGACGATGTCTGCTCTAGGATCCCTGGTTGAGAGTATTGGGGAGTCCATTCTTTCCCCGTCCACCTCCGGCTCCGTCCTCTAGAGAAATAAATGATTGACTCAATCCTACTTAACGGAACTGTCCAGGGCGGTCGAGAGGTGACTTTGGTTAGTTCTTACCCGTCCGACTTTTTATTCCACTATGCTCATTAGTGATCTTAACCATTTTTGGTAACTGTTTTATTTGGGGTTTCGGGAATGCTTTTGGTCACTACATCCCCTATAAGTACTTCGTATATTTTCGCCTTGCCGCACACATTTTGGGGCGGAACAAAACTGTTTTTTGCACGCGTCTTTTGGTTTGTCGTGGGAACGAATACGGGTACAGTCGCGGTATCCCTCGAGACCGATGGTCTCGTGTTAATTATTACCTGGAAGAGAATCCTAATTTTGCCAAGCGCATTACGAAAGCAAGGACGAACCAACGTATCGTTTAGAGGGTTTACAACAGAGAGATCTCTAGCAGGGGGTTTTTGATACCATATTTTCATCTATTCGACCTGTTTGAATCAGCAGATTTCGCAATTATTTCTTCATTCGCCATGGCTAATAAATTAACTCATTTTCCTTATGATGTGGTGTATGTTGTGCCTGGTGTTGTACTATCATTGGTTATGTTGGCTTGAAATGCTGCTAGGACAGCCAGACCTAAAAAAACAGTGCTTGGACTTCTCAACCAACGTCTTCAGCTTAAACACCCGTAACGCAAAACAGCAGGTGAATGGTACTCGGCACAAACTAGCGTCGTCTTCCTGGGAGAGGGGGACATTGTCATCGGAAATCCTAACCTGGAGGACCAGGAAGTGTAGTTCTTTCATCCTGTGCCTGCTGGCCTGCCTGATAGGAGTGACCTTGTTGGTGTGACAATCACATTGTCAAATTTAGGCTGGTAAGTTGTTGACATGTGCATTTACATGCAGCAGACAATCCAAGTAACACACTCATGATGAATGCGGCCAAATGACGCAATAAAACCTAAAATACAGGTGAACTTCAAATCTACCGGCAATATATACAATAAACCGGCATACACAACAAATTGACATCATCAACTAGGATCGTGAATGCCTTTAGTTTGGTTGATTCCCTTGGTCTATGCGATATGGTCGAAACCCGGATGGCTGATGTTCCAATCAGCGTAGGTTTCCGGATGATAAAGCCGTACAACCCTGTCCATTATGCTAAGGTTGTAGAAGGAGTCAGGATCCCACACGTATATACTCACCTCCCACACACAACCTACATACACAGAAACTGCAAAATTTGTTCATATACAACGGCGATTTTAGGCCAAAGACCATGTCTTTCTGTTGGCAAGGAAGTGTCTGTTAACTGCGAATGGCCATAACCCCACCAAACTGAAGCAGTCGTTGATTGTTGGTCATGTGAAAGCGTTAGCAGCAATTACATTATGTCCAGAGGGCACTGATCCCGATAGCTCACGTTACACCAGTCATGTTAGATCGGTTGCTGGAACCTGTCACATCTCACGTTCATATCAAGCTGGAACCTGTTCAGTTACTCGACCGCGCAACTTTTGTTTCGTTCACAACATGTAGAGAGCTTGAAATTCATAATGGAACGGGTACATACAGTGGGATATGCCAATAAGAGGCAACGGCACTTTCATCGTAAGAGTTGGTATCTCGTTGATTAAATGTAGCATCGTGACATAGGCCACAAATAAATTTCGACAAATTGTTGCTCAAAGTCTCATCTGACTTAGTTAAACACATCATCACGTTTGTCTTGTTGCAGTGTGGTCACGCTTGTTGTGCAGGGGGATAACTAATGGATTTTAACACTCATTGCATGTACTGTAGTTTACTGTGCAAAGCCTCTAAAGTGCATATTTTGTAGCACGATTAAACAAATTACAAAACAGAGCACGTTCCTATATAATTGATGCAAGGCTGATGAAGTACGAAAGCAGATTCTGTAAACCAGTTATTCTGCGTTCTGAAACGTATTTCTGAAGACTGACAATTTTGTGAATACTTATGGTGGAAACCGTGTATTTCGTATTCTCGCTCAATTCTTCCGATTAGTAAAAGTTATTTTCCTTATATCCGTTTCCACTTATTCGTAAGGTGTAAACTTAGGGTCATCTGAGAGGATCTAAAAACTTTACACTCTGTTCGGGATGCTTGCAAGCGAAAAATCCTTGAACACTCAACATTGGTATAAGAAAATATCCTACAAAATCCTATCTATGCATACACATCAGCTAAAAATAGTAAGCTTTTAACTCTCGCTATGACTACTTGACTACGCCACTTCTCCCGGCACCCAAGTTGTTGCCAAACTATTCGGAGAATAACGTCCGGCGGTCTGTAACGTGCCACAGCCAAACTGGCACTACCATGTACGGCTACCTTGCATCCTTCAACCGTTGTTTCCTACTAATTTTCCTGTACTGGATGTCGAGGACTTTCTGTTCTATGTTAACCCATGGCACAATGAGTCTAGATAAGATGCACTCTACGATTCCCATGGGAGCAGATGTAAATCTGGTGGAACTCCTTCAGAAGTTGCTTAAACGGACGATTAAAGCTGGTATCCCAACTAGTGCACGGAGGGAAGTCACGGCAGTGTCTAACTTCAAGGCAGGTGATCGGCAATCATCGTACTGTCAGTACCTGCAAGATTTTGGGACGTTTAGTAAGACGAACCATCCTAAAACACCACTTGCAAAATGAACTTTTATTCTCCCGCCCGGTATAGATTTCCTTCTGGCCAGTCATGCGTAAATATGATGCTTTCGCCATGGATAGGTTGACGGAATCCAAAGACAGTGGTCTCAGTTAGGTGCTATCAATTTCCATTTCCTCAAGGCTTTTGACCGTTTTCCAAATAGCCCCATCAGACATAAAATGAAAACTTATAGCATTAGGAGATTAGTTATAAGCTAGGTTGCCTCTGGAAAGGGAAAGTCAAACATGTAATCCCTCTTCCTGATATCTAGAGTTTCTCAGCGGTCGGTGTTCAGTCGTTCGTTTTCACTAATTAAAATCAATGACCTTCCCGATAACATTTTCAGCAACACATCTGTCTAAGCTGACGATAAAAAAAACCGTAAGTGCTAGTGATCCGGGTACACTGAAGATTAAACTTTACACGATTAAACAATCAAAGGAATAAAGTCCTCACAACTAAGAAGTTATGGCCAGACTAGTCCACTGTTCTTTGGTTCACACGCCCAGTTTCCCCAGTATTATGCTAACGTGATTCAGAAGTCATAACGAAAGAACGATGGGTCTGCAAGCAGATTTTGTTTAATGACTTTTTCACTGAACAAGTAGACTTCAGTGCAACAATTAAAGATGTTAAGAGGGTGCACGTGAGGGAACCCCTAGTGTTAGGGGGGGCATCTCCCAACGAGACAGCCAGGACGCGTCACGACACATCGATCGGCCCAGCTCAGATGGTATGGTCGTGGGTGGTGGTATGGTCCCATTCAGCCAACCAGAATGCAGGTGTGCGGTCGAACGCCTGCACGCTAGCTGAACAGTGTTTTTCTCGCGTCGCCTTCTGACGCCCCCTCTAACGTGATTTGTCCTGACTCCCTGACTGTCATATAAGACTCTCATTTGATTTGCTTTATGTCTGTCGACCATCTATGACAATCGTTTTGTCCTATAAATCTAGAGCTTCTGTGGCCTAAGTTTTGTCTCGTCTCGTCTCGCTCGTCCAATGAACAGTGCAGCCGTGTCTCTTCTGATTTATCGGTTTGGGCCAAGCGACTGAGCGCGTAACCAACGTGACCATCCAATGCTTAGCACAGCCACACACCAGTCGCCAAACAGGACGAATGTTTACGAAACTACAGTCTACCTTTGGAATTCAAACTAACATCTGACTGGTTGGGTGACGTTCCCAACGACAATGGCCAAAGCACGGTAACTTTGCGGAATTTACCCTGCAGTTTTGAAGAAGACGTTCATTAAACTGAGGTTCATTAAAACTGCGATATCCACGCTAACACACTAACTTTGATATTAATGGTCTGTAGTGAACTTGCATTCATGAGTTAATGTGAACAGGCACAGTGGTATTTGTAAGGTAACTCTTGTTACAAAGTAGGCAAACGTGTCAATATTAATGAGAAACGTTGACAGTACTTTTAAGACTCATAGTGTGTTTGACACGGTAGGCCATGAAAATTGATCTGAGTAAGGATCTATGCATCTAAATATAGACTAATTCAATCCATGCTTCTCGTCATGAGAAGGCTTCAAAAGTGATGTTTGCCGCTGTTTGAATTGGCCAAACAGACCTTCTAGCGCACAAGCAAAATAGCTCATGATACACTTCACGGGGTTTTGCAAAACGGTTGTTTAACTAATCTAATCCAATCGTAAATCGGCTTGAAGGCAGACGTATCTTTAATGATGTGCTCAGATCGAGGTTACCGAACAGACCAAAGCCTTCAAGCATATTGCGTGTGAGTCCGAACTTGAAATTCTGGTTCTGTATCTACTTCAGTTTTGATGACTGCACAGTGATTCAAGTATCATATATTTCTTCATTGGGTGATCTACGTGAAACGGTTCATCCTGATTATGGTTATCAACGGTTGAAAATGTGAAAAAAGGTTTGCAAACTTCATTCTTGGACATTGCTCAGACAATTATTTTTGTATAGAGATTTTAGTCACGGAAAGGGTCTTCCTTCTGAGATCTCTGGCTACCCATCTAGAATTTGTTTATACCGTTATTAAATTATCAACCATTTAATACTCATAGGTTCGTAAATTTTCTATTCTTGAGGCTTACCATAATTCCATGAACGATACCATACTCTCGTTTCACGGTTTTTCAGTCAGCTCAACAAACGCCTGCTTAATACCGAATAACACACACTGACTAGATTCGGGTACCCTGAGGTTTCAGCAGGAAAACCGCTTTCTATTCACTAAGATCCTTGAAACAAAATGAGATCCAGTTGTTACCTGTCTAAATAATAAAGGTGCTAGTGTGTGTGAATATCTATCTCTTTTCACTTCTAGCGATGTTCAACCTGATCTTAGAGCAGATAGTTTCGGCAAGACAAATCTATTGCTAACCTCTGATCAACAGGCAAAATCAGTTGATCAAGATAATTATGTTGATGTCTTTCACCTCGACCTTCTCAAACAGCTGACTGAGTAGACTATTGAGTACTGGTTGACATACGTCGCCACTAAGGCGTGTAATATTACAAAAGTGATCGATGCAGTCGCATCTTATCGACAAACTTTATTGTGTACGCGTCAACTGTGTGCCCCCTCTTCTTGCTAAGAGGGTTTCAGTGGTGTACCTCATGGTTCCATTCTCGCTTCTTGTTTCTGCCAATGGTTTCCTTTATTGAGTTCATTTCCTCTGTTACGGTCTGTGAATGACGGTGCAGCTTATCTGTCAGGAGGTGCACTAAATGCCTATTTTATCCAGAAAAATGACCTGGATATATCTCTCAAGTGGTTTCAGACATCGGTCTTTAATTCAACACCGCAAATTGCAATTTTCATGCGCATATTCGACGCCTGTCGAATAATTTGTAATTAATGGGTTCTCAGAGAGAACAGCTTGGAGGTCTCCACTCTTTCCCAAGCACTAACAATGCAAGTAGGAATGCAACGAAAGCCAACAACGCTTTGGTGATACTTAATTGTCTGGTTGAACTGATTGATTCCTCTTATTTTAAACATTTTATAATTGCTTTATTTGGCTTCATCTCGAGAGAGAAAGTGATATCTAGTATCCTCTCCTTTAGGTGAACAACCGAATACTAATTAGCAGATTGTCTTTAAAGCCAATAATGGGCTTTGGAGCGGACCTTGTGGGGTGCAAACTGCAGATCAAATGTTTGTTTAGCTAGATTCAGCCGGCTTTTAGGTAACGTGACCCTCATCGTCTGAATCATGAAACAACCCAACAACCTGTGCAAACTGGTGTTTTAATATAATAGAAGCAAGCCGCCTAACGGGCAATATTATCAAACTCGTGGGACAATATAGTCGACTGCAGTACAAGTAGCCACTACACACTGCGTTTGCAAGGTAAGCAATGCTCTTTCTGAGCATGTAAGCTCTGCCAACTCTGTTACCAGTTTCAAAGATAATATTGATCATTTTTTATCCTAGCTCAGATACCACTTCAGTTTTTCACAGCCCAATGTCTTTGTACTCAGCCCTAAAGTTCTGTTCATCCGAGGGTGTTTTCCACATTCAGTGGCTTCAGTTTGGTGAAGAAAACTCAGTGGACGGGGTTACATGAACTGTCAAGACGGTCATCGAATGTAATATGCTCATCATCTGGAGTACAGGTTCACTGATGAAGCTATTGCCACCAGAGGGCTTATTTTAACTCGTGCCTGTCGAAACAACGCTTGAGTATAGAAGGAGAATATGCAAAAGCAGAAGGTGAGAAAAGATGGCCAGCGGAGACCGAAGAGAAGAATGAGGATAAATTAAAACATTCGTTAATGTTATCTATACTGGATCAGGAGAACAATATCAATACACAGAGGTTAAAAAGACACAAGTCTAACTCAGACAAAAAGGTTCTCATATTACCTTCGGAAACGTTGCCAACCGGAAGTTAGCAAGGTGGTAGCTGAAGTCGGTTACCTTAGTGGCTGCTGCCACTTGGACGATGGTTTGTTTCAAGAATTTATTACCACACTTAAACTGAACTGATTGTGAGCGTTTACAATGGTTCTCTTCTTGGTGAACTTCATTTCATGTCTTTGAAACGTCAAATTTCCATTAGAATTCATCAACGCTTACTACTCAAAAGCATAAATTATCTAACCAGATCCTCTGCTACGCTTTCAAACGAAAGTAGATTTAGCCCATTTTACCTACCAGATTAATCCATTCACTTAAGTCTACGATTCAAAATTAACTCACCACTGGGGTTTGCTTATTCCATACTAGATTAGGGCTCTATACCGTACCCGGCAAAAATGGTATGACCTGTTGTATCGTTAGTATGGAAGTCAGGTGATGTTGAGGGATAGTAATATACTGTATCAAATGGTGCAAATGTACAGTGGGAACGTTGGGCAAAAATAAGTAAAACTATACGGCAAGACTCTAGACAGTAAGTTGTCAATATGCAAGCGTGAACATGTTAAAAATCAACTGTCTTATCAGAAAGGTCATATAATCCTGTTCAATCAGTCGTAGAACAATACACGTTTACAGGTCGGCTGTCTTGTCATAAATGCTGAATGAGACAGAAGTGCACACCCGGAAACTTGCACATGTTGTTTGTGGACAGGACACAAAGCGGCCGAACTTACGTCCTGTATGAAATAATCACAACCTCGAACTCTCACGATTCAACTGTTCTCTTAACGTGGTACAAAGCTTAATTTGCCTTTTGAGCTTCTGACACTCGATTCGGTTACGACCAGGAAATGAGCACGGACATGGACATCTGATTCCATGATCCACTCATTCGTCTAAACATCTGCAATATTTCTAACTTCCCTGAAGCGTTTAAGTGATACCTCATACCCAGCCTTCCTGACAAATATGTACACGTGATAACATTAACAGGTAATTCACTTGGGATAGTTTAATAGTATATTTCTTCCAAGTCTGATTGTATGAAGAGAGGGTAAGAAGACGAGGCAATCTAACATCATTTATTAGAAGTGTTCGTCGTTCATCTGTGCAGGCGATTCCAATGGGAATGAGATAATATGAAGCCAACGACTCGTGCATTCTCAACTTAGCTGGAAAAGAAGGTATTCGATCGTGACTTTCTCCAGGACCTACAGAGATAACCAGTGCCTGGAAATAACTAGTAAGCCTAAGCGCAGAAATGACGGCAGTGCAACTCTTTCAGAACCGAAATGATTTCTGGGAGAGTGGTCTTGTTCATTCCAAACGAAGAATTCTGCCAACATCTCGAACAGCACTATTACTGCAAAAAGTGGGATAAAACTTTGTCAAGAAAAACACAGTGTGCTTTGTACGACGCGTTATACAATACGGTGGACGGGCTCTGGGTTTGGATAAACGCCTTTCATAATAATCGGACAGCAGAATCAACAGCATCGACAAGGTTATCAAAAAACTGTACTTTACTACGATGTTACGGCAGAAGAATCGATCCGTACTATTGCTGTGACCACAAAAGACGCTTGGCCTGCAAATTCGATTATTGCACGAACTCCCGTACAGGTTGTTAAACATAGGATCACAAACAGGTATACTCATTTGCACGATTGACGTGCATTCACACATATTGGGTGGCAGTACGTTGTCATTCGCCATGGTGGCACTTCTCCAATAGCGAATACACATTATTCAGATAGTCTCTTCTGGTCCGCCTTCTTCCTGGTGTTGAGGTTTGTCATTTTGCTCACGAAGTCGCTTGTGAGTAGTATATTACTCTCAACGAAACTGTTTGTTACGCAGCACTATGGCTCAACTTACAACAATAGTTATTTCTGTGCGATTGTGTGAATTTATCTTATGTCATTGAACCCCATGATCTCAAAATAAACATGAGCACTTCGTCATCGTTCTTGCCAATGATCGCCCTTACATGTATCACTCAATCATTTTTCGGTGCTTTGGTAAATCCAGTGTGAGTATAGCTCATCCTGCCCTCCATCTGCTAAACTATTACCATGATGGTGGAGAGCGCTTTCGTGTCAGAATTACAGCAGTCTCTTCTTGTGACCGACTTACTTAAGAAGCACTAAGTTTGACGCAATCAGCATTATTGTGATGCCGCTTTACAGGCAGTTGAAGAAAGTGATCAACTTGAGGTCCTCTGAATTCGTTGTTGCCGTTTCTTATACTATTATTAACAGGGCATGTGAAACACTGCATGTTAGCGTATTAGATAAGTTGGGGGAAATTTTTGACAGTTGAAACCAAATTCATTGACTGCAGATGCTTATGTCTCTTCACATAAGACAGACGAAACCAATATACGATATTTTGGTCATCTGTCTGCAACATTATCTGGATACGCATTACAATGAAAACAGCCACTGGGGGCGTTTAACGGAATGAGAGTTTCGTTTGTTGTCTCATAGATACGCCTAAGTTTATCGTTAAACCTGTGTTTCGGTGGGTTCTCATCAATAGTTTTACCGAAGTAGGCGGACTAATGGAGGTTACATTGAAATACTCAGTCACATGCATCATTTGAGGACTGAACAAATTCAACCTAATTTGGAAAGCACGTAGTAACGCGGCAAAAAATAGTACGATATTAAGACTACAACAAGTTTAACATAAACAGTAATGTTCCAATGACTTTCACACAGTTTCTCGCACTTCTAAGCACCTCATCTAATTGAGAGTTGAAATTAAGTTGATTGGATTCGGAAGCCGACCTGAAGTGGTTGATAGTTCGGTGTTCATTGTGGGCTAATTAGACGATAGCTACTAGTATTCTGTTGTAAACAACACGTGGTGAATACATCCTAAAGGTTAATGGCATATGACGTCAGATAGTGGGAGTAAAGGTGGTGGAGTCAATTTAGTCTCTGGGGCGAACTAGCGTGAACGCATTTCGTGTATCTAACGCAGCCATTAACACTTCAGAATTGTGGCTTCCTCTGTGGCATTTTAATTTCGAAAAAAGGAATTTCGCGGATTTCATTGATCCATCCCTTGTTCCACTTTTCTGTCTCATTCCACCGTTTCTTACACGAAAAGAGCATTGTTCCTAAAGTACAGTTCGTAAGTCGTTTCATATTAATAGAACTCACCGAGATGAAAATTGACAACAAACACACAGTTCAGGTTCAATGTTTCGGAAGTGACGATTGTATTGATTTTATGAATTCAGTGTGGCGGTATACTGAAGGTCCATTATATTATGTAAGCACGCCTAACAGAAATAGATCATATCACAATGGAAGTGTTCCACTTGCAAATTGAAAGCCTCAGAAGGTAATCTTCCATTACTGATCTATTTCTAACCGATAAAATGGTACCATCACAAGCTCAGCGTGAACGGTTCTTGAGTAAGCTATCTCGTACAAGAAATTCGAGCAAAGTACCATCAATAATGTATGCTGTTAAACATAGCTGATGTATGAGAAGGAAACTGACAGGTTTTGGGTAAATTAACCAGAGTTTAACATGTGCATCATACAAAGCCTAAAGCGAAAATTACAAAAGAATGTTTGTTCACAGTGAGGTCAGTATTTAGAGAAAAGTGACCAAAATGGTAGAAAACTTTCAAGATATTTGCAGTGAATCTAAGTCACTACAAAACTGCCACCAGATTACGCAAGGCTGACAAAAATTGTCTTAAAATTTAGTAAAGCCAAGATAAAAAAAAACTAATCTTACTGACAAATATCACTGAAGCTTGCTGTTGATGAAAACACTGGACAACGGTCAACCAAATTGCAACGTGTGGAAATGTCACGGCAAGACATATGAGAATAAACGCAAAAAATGTCTCAACATCAAACAGTTTGTCACGCTTTGAATACGAGAGTAACCCTTGATGAACGGATTCTGAAAAAGCATTGACATTGTGCTTGGGATTTCCATACACTTGTTGCTATTAGCGCAAACTCTAATGAGATTAATGTCGGAATACAAACGGAAGGAAGTTTACATTAGGCTGTTTTACGGTTTATAGTTTGATAAGTTAGAACAGGCTATCAAATTAGTCATAAAAGAAGCAGACAGATTAACCCCGGTGTTGCTTACATTGGGGTCATGACTCAAGAACGCTGATGCCATTAGCATCGTTTAGTTAGAAAATCAACACAAGGGGTATACGCTTCAATGCCACATCAAACAAACACCTATTTGTGTGTAACACTGATCCAAAAACGTCACGGTTGTCAACATCCCATTCACGTTATGGAAAGAAAATCATTTAATTTGAAAGTGCACTCCAGTATTTCCTCTTGTAGTTCCCCCCCCCCGGTTACTTCAATATCCAAATACGTGATTCTGTCTGACTACTGAGTAGTATAGTGAGATCGCTCGCTCTTAGTAAAGTAGTATGGACGTACGTGAATATGTATCGGACAACAAAAAACAATGACCAGAGCGGCTTGAGTTTTGAAGTTAACAGGTTAACTGCAATCCGTACTTGGCCTCTGTACTTATACATGTGAGAAACCCAACGGTATAAATATTAAAAGAGTATCTCTTCTAAACCCAGGTAGCTTTCCCAATGCGTACGATAGTATCTAAGATGAAATAAATAGGTTATGGGTGGGTAGACACAAGATATATCGACCTACTCTTAATTCGTGAGATGGCTGAGGTATATCTGCGAAGGTCGATGACGTACTTGTAACGTAGGCGAATGTAACAAAATTATTTACCTAGTCGTATTCTAATCAACTCTGACACCAGAGTCAGTGTCATACACTTTGAAAGAACACTGTGAACTTGTGAGTCGTTAGTTTAAACCGGAGGAACATTTGGTGTGTTACGCTCAGTTCTAGCGTGTATTTCGATGCATTCGTAATCATCGACCTCCCTGAAATTATCTTCAGCGTCCATTCGTACTTTCATTCCGTCAGTCCATCGGTATCATGGACGCAGTCAACCTGGCAGCACTAGGCATCCGTCAACCTCCCAACCACTAAGGAGATAAACGCATTTAACTAGATAGATTCCAGCACGTTATCCGAGTATGGCAGAACCATGAGATGACCAATGGGTATTGCGTTGCATTCGGTGCCAAATAAACCGGAGTTCGGCTAGTTTCTATATACAGACCCCTGTGACCTGAACAAAAATTCCCGGTCCCATACAGATAAGCAACATTCGGATGTACACAAACTGATTTGTTACTTAGTGAGCACGACTGAATTTCGAGGGACGTTCTCAAGGCACGTACTACGCTTTTTCTATTGGTTTTAAGTAAGAATTCCGGTTTGACACCTAGAAATTCGCTCCAAGTCTATTGGTGATAGTAGGAATAGAGGGTAATCAATGTCTATGTGACAAAAATGGGGCTCAGACAAATTTGAAGCACGGTAACCAAGTAATCCACCACGTTTAATCACCAACTACCGAGAGAAAACTGAAAAGCAAAAAAACCTGATGAGAACCAACGAGAATCATACAATTTACCACATATGTAAATAATAATAATAATCATAATAGATAAATGTGGAAAGTCAACTAGAGGAGATATGTCGAAGGTTGAACAAACACTAGAAACTAAAACAAAAATAAGGAAACCAGAAGTGGAATGCGTGGCGAATAATTGAGCAATCACTGTGGTGATTAGAGTTCATGCGAACTGGTAATGAGGTGTACAATAATGCCGAATAGTACAAGGTTGCGCAGACACGGGAATGCTTTGTTGGGCAATAGAAATCGACGAAGTCGTTGTGTTAGGTTGTGTAGTTCGCATGATACACAAATGAAAACGAAGGTTGTCAGAGCCAGATTGAGTAAAGGGTAGCCAGGAAGTAGAACTAGAATACCATTCCCATCTGCTGACAACCAGATATGATGTTGAGCGATGAACAGCTACAAAATAGACCAAAACAAACAGATAAGAAAGGTTTATCATAGCGGAGAATATGTACATCTATTGGAACACGTACTCACTTCCAGGGAAATATCACCCAACCAGGCAAACATGACGCTATGATTTCGACGCAACGTTCCCAAACAGTTTCGGATCAAGATGTAAGATAATATCTGAGAGAAAAAGACGAGTCGGTAAGTATAGGCGAAGAAGCGAATTATGAATGAACAAAAAACATGACCTCAATCGGTAGCAGGATATATGAAGCACATTTACTGTTATCCCGCTGCAATGAACATTCTGTTTTTAAACAAAAGAGTAGTTGTACTGTGTAAATACGTTATATGCAAATCAAAACATATGGTAGCCATATGAAGATGCGTTGACATCCATCTTGTTAAAGATTGAGGAAAAAGCAAAGAGGTAAGGCGTGGAAAATATTGTGGATGTGAAGCTATAGCATCGACAAATTTAGTGAAAACACACACGTAAGCCAGTACCTTCAAAAACGCTTCTAAAACGAAAAGTATCAAAGCAATTATTCCGCAATCACCCTATCCAACAAAACAACGAAAGCAAAGTCACAAACAAGAACCCTTAACCCTGTGTAACTGAAACAAGGATTCGGGCAACAATCAGACTTTTTCTGTATGTACGTTCTGGATTTTTGTTTGCTGTCTGTTATGGGAACTATAGAGAAGGAAGTCTGGCGGCCTCATTGGACTGTGAAACACATACTGCACTGTAATTGTGTATGATGTTTCAGAAAATTCCCGTCTGACATTTGATCGATCTGAGGTGTTCACGATCAGATCACTGGCGCCAACTAATGTTCAACCGAGTTTTCAATTACTTTTAAAAATACAGTCTACTATCTCTGATTGTTGAAAATAGTGATGGAGTTGGTAACTCGGGTGGATGATGGAAGTGTTGGGTTCAGCGTCGAATTTGATATTTGGAGCGTATTTAAAAGAAGTGACAATATCAGTGCCTACGGGTTTGAATGGAGGGGGGAAGGAAGTTGATGAAGTTTGATTGATACCCGCTCATATATATACGACTAGAAGGAAATAGTTGGTGTAGGTACCGTTCCTCCTTCCTCCTGAACTCTGCTGCATTGCAATATCTGAGGAGATTCCATCAGACGAGGGATTTTGCTGTGGAAACCAGAAATCGACGAAACTATCAACAAAACAGACTGTTCTACCTCACTATAAACAACTTCAAGACTCCAGGTGCCATGTGGCGCCGCGTTATCTGACAAACTAGCTGTAACCTAACACGGAATACTAAGAAACAAAGGGATAATCCAAAACTATAGAAAAGAAACGTTATATGCGAAAAACTGCAACTGCCGCCAAAACATGGTAACAATCAAACCGGACGAAAGTTATCTGTGCGAATACATGGACAGGAACTGTGCACCAGGAGGGAAGAACAATTTTTAAAACCTCTATCCACGGGGATCAAACTGGAAACATAGTCAACGTGATCAACACAGAAATCCTTATAATGGCTGGAAACAGTGATATTGTTCGAAGCTAGGGTTGAGGATCTAGGTATTGGAATATTCGTCGAGCTTGGCATTTAGGTAGCGCATGTTTCGTCACCAAACGAGGTGAAACCATCAGTGTGTAAGTGTCTCAGCATATAGGTTTGAGTGTGGGGTTCGGTGAAGTGTGATGGATGCTTGAACTTTTATATCGGAATGCGTTAACCTTCTGACCCGAGTTCTGATTGGTTACCTTTTGTTGTTTCAACCTTAACCTGAATTGTCGTTGTTGCATTTGAACTTTGATCAGAGATCCGATTAGTTATTTCTTACACCTCTTGAGCCCGTGATCTGGAGTCTAACTAACTGCTTCCTGTTGCTGTTGAACTTAGATCCCGATTCTGATTGGTGGGTCCTTGTCTTCGTTTTTGGAATTCGATTAGTTCAAGTTACTCCGTTCGGGCTTGCCAGCATCTGAACAGAATGAAGTCTACGTCTCCTGAACTCCTTGGTTTGCATCGGTTCATAGATATCGTCCAGCTGGATATATTTGTTTATTGACCAGGCTGTAGAGTACCAAGCCCCAAGATGTCGTCTTGTGTGTTTGGTATTTGCTTGAGTAAGGACTACTGCAGTGGTCAGGTTGAAGGTGTGTCCAGTTTGCTTTTCGTGAACGGATGTCATAGAAAATTGGTCGCTCCTCTTGATAACCAATTCGTGTTGACAATTTCCGTCCGGTTTGGCCGACGTACTATTGTCTGCAGTCATTGCATTCGACTTTGTATATAACGTTTCTTCTGTCAGCTGGTTTGAGTTGTTCATTTGGTTTTCATAATACTCTTCGTAGTGCTGCCGTTGGCTTGTGTGCTAACGTGATGCCATGTGGTCTCAGAAGCCTTGCGGTCATTTCTGACGAAGTTTCGACTAATGGCAGTGCAATTCGTTTCGTTGATAGTTCAGTAGAGTTTGAATCTCATTCTTTCTGCAATAAAACTTCATCTGATGAAATTTCGTAGGTATCCGTTGCGAAGAAATACTCCGTACAATTGCTTTGTTTCGTTTTTTTTTTGAGCCCCACCGTATTGTAGTATGTTTCAGTTCTTTTAAACGGAGTTCGAATGCAACTGCTTTTGTAGTAGACTAGGTGGTTGATGTGAAAACTGCAGATCTGGTCCGTGTGTGTTCCTTTTCGGTAAACTAAGGTCCCCAGTGTTTCATCAGGTTTGTGGCTCAGGACAATCTTCAAGAACAGCAGCTGGTTGTCGATTTCAGAGTGAAATCACAAGAACCGAGAGACTATGACAGTAAGATCTAAGCACGGAAAGAAGTATTAATAATACGGAACAAGAATTTCGACACAAGGGTGCGACCTATGCAAGGAGGGTAAAAAGGGAATACGGTTTGGACTGAGAACGGAACAAAACTTTCAGCAGGTGACGTATCAACAAAAGAGAAGAGAGAAAAGATTAGAAGGCCCAGCTTTCTGATGTAACGCGTCTTTGCTATGCCACACGTTCTATTCTGATTCGAATGCTCTACGCGGATCCCTACTGTGCGGCTTAACCCTGTCTACTAGCGCAGAGTCAGGAAGAACACGACTGCGGAGAAACACGCCCTAATATCTACTTCAAGTTCGACAAATGAACGAAATGCATGTAAATATATGGCATGAAATAGTTACCAAATATGGCCATTTACAAGTTGAACCACTGTCCGCTTGTTTAGGCCACTTGGCGATTGAGTGGCCAAGTACGATCAATTCCATAGCCGTTGCACTCTGACTGGTTAATCGGGCTAGCACGATACCCATACGCACCTTCACGCCAGTGCTTTGTTGATGAATGATTTCGTCAGCCGTCACCGATGGCCTGAGAAGATTGTTCTGATGAATTCGTTTCCTAACGCTTTCCGAAAAGAAGGGCGGATCATTTTGCCGGAGGACGGCTTGCTTCGGTTGATGCGATCGAAACATATACAGTCAACATAGATTGTTTGTGCCCAAAAGGCCCACTACCTCTTCGTTAATGATATGTCAAAAGTACATTGACGATCTGCATATCCAAGACGACAAGCGCATTCGCCGCCGCATTCATCACAATGTCATACAGACGTTACGATGATTTATGGCACCTATAACTTGCGTACCGCGCAACTGTCGCTCACTGGATCTTCGAACATCCGTTTCGGTCGTATTCTTTCAGACTGTCAACCTAAGGTCTGAACTGGATATCACAAAGCGAAAAACTTATTTAGGTGACATCCTGGTAACACAGTTTCCAACCGTTAGGATTCCGCTTAGCTGCTTTTAACTACCTGTACAGCATCTGCTTCGGGATCAGTTCCTCTCCCATCCTACGGATGAAGTCGACTGAATCCAGTTAATGTATTCTCGCCGAGGTACCACAGTGTTCAGAACCATGCTCGACCACAGAATACCCAAGATGTGTGTTTAGACATTACAGATGAGAGCGGTTCAGATATCGCGTATTCCGATGCTACGATGCCATACAACAATCCGAACAGCACGATCGTGTCGTTGACAAGCGAATTGATTTTCATCCTCGAAAGAGGTCTGTAGACAGGTTACTATCCAAAGAACAGAAATCTGCGCATTTATCCACAAAACTGTTGATTCCAAGTATAGCCACAGTAAATCCGTCAGGAGACGGTTAGAAAAAGACATCTTACGTGTATTGATGTCCAAATCAAATTTCGACGCCAGGGTCGCGGGAGCTATGGCCAATTGCTGTAGTTTCTTAAACAGCTTGAAAATAATGCACTATATATTTGCTGAATGATTCCCTAGTGTGTGTTTCAATCCGTCATTTTGCCTGATTCGTGACCCGCTAATCCTCACTGCTCTTTATGAAATCTATGTCACTTCACCATCCAATGTATACTGTGATGTGTTCCATAAGGTGGATTTTTGTCCGATTAGTGCTGTTTTGGTCAATATAGTCCTCGGCATCAAAGCAACGCATAAAGCTTACGAGAACATATTCCCATCATGCAGTGGTGATAATAAATCAGTCCTTCTCTTTCTTTATCGTTCTCCTTTAAAACTGGCAATGTTAACATTGCTTTGCAACGAAATGCCGCTAATTAACAACAAGGTTTAACCGTCCATATAATCATTCGCTCAAGCAAACCGATATATAAAAAAGACCAACAACTAGGCTCTTTTAAAACCTCATACACCATGTGGGTTAACGGATTTCCAGGTAAGTAAATTGATGCGAACAGGGTAATAGACAGGATGGGTGTGCACCACAGAAATTCTTGACGCTGTTATATGGCGTTTTGGAATACGCAGTAAAAACTCCAACAAAGTAATCCGGTTGACGTTTCCATCAAATGCTAACAAAAAGATTCAACTATGAAACTCAAAGACTCCATGAAGCTGGTTATTAAATGTATATATATATATATATATATATATATATATATATATATATATATGGGTCAGGCTTGTGCGTTGTATTGATCGGTGGGTAATGTATTAATGATGCCGCCTAGTCGTCTGCCACATCGAAGACTCTTTGCCGACACTGCGGCTGACTTGCGCAAGGTACGAGGTGGACAGATGATGACCTAGCATGGGGAAATGAAATCACTCACGAAGAGGTTGGTCATTGCAGATCGGGTTTGTCTTCCGGGCTGGAGCCCTCGCCACTCGAAGAGTCAGTGGCTTGAGAGGCTAGGTGACATGGCGGCTAATCGAGCTCAGTGGCATGAATGTTGTCGACGTTTGTCCGACTTGTTTGTGAAGTGAGTGCACTTAGTGACGGAAGGCAGTGAAAGCTGTAAGGAAGCTGTTGTGCTGATGACGTCTCACTCTCACTTACAGCTCGGTCGTTTGTTTGCAAGGTTTAGGCGCCTTGATGTTGTATGTCTGTATATAGACGTAGCTATTTTTAATAGTTAGGTCGATTCCCCTCCCTTTTTTCTTCTCACTTCTTACACAGAATTTGCTTTTTTCTACTTTGTGATTATGTGGCAGTTAAGCATCAATGTAAACTACTGATGTATTGCTGTCAACGATGGTGATGTTTTGATGCGGATGACCATGCTGACGAAGGCTTCACAACACTAACTAAACAAAAATCCACTTTATGAAACACATCACAGTACACATTAGATGATGAAATGACGTGAATTTCATACAAAATAATGAAGATTGGTAGGTCAATATGTGGCAAGTTACGGGTCCGGCAAAATGACGTTATGAAAGACATGATAAACAGCTATTTGTCAGATCATTCTTTGGGTTCCTAAGATGGTGGCATAGCAACCGGAAATTATTGTGCCTAAAGAAAAAAACTCGACAGAAGAGACCACCAATGATAGATAACGAGTGAGTAAAGTGATAAAAAGAATACTATCACATTCCCGACAAGCTGAACATTAAGCACAAATATCCCATATAACACAACATAGATCTATGACACTCACTGGGAGGAGACATAAAAATACATGAACCTCGGCACACAGCTGTCGGTTGTCACATTTGAATACGAACAGGACAGAAAGCTGAACAGAGAATGAGGAAGAGAAGCTAAGTGTGAGTAGCAAATAAGGACATGGAATGGTGGTTTTTCGATAAAAAGTGCTAGTGTAAACGACATCGAAATTGGGAAGCGGTATAATCCAGAAACAAGCACATTACTGTATGGTTATTTTTTCCTACGAAAAAGAAAAACAGTCGAAATGGGCGCAACTGGAACAGTATCACTGACAGAACATTGGCCGAATTAACAAAGCAACCACTTCGAAGTGCCTGGACATATAATTAACCACAGGTAATAGAAGATTTTGGAGGTATACGTTGAACGACGCTCACATCTGATCGTAGTATTCGAATTCGAGTAGACACTTCGGAAAGGATCATTGAAATTTAGATTCGTTCTTGTGAGAGTAATAAAAACGTAGTTTGGGAGATTCAATGAAATCCTTCATTTCAGATCGGCTGAAAAGCTCTGATCATAGGATCATTAACTGAAATCGACAAAACTGTTATTCTATCTCCTGTCGAGGGTTTTCAGCAGGGTCGGCTTAGCGTTCATGCGTGACAATTCGACCGTGCCTAATATGGTACGAATGACTCGGAGAACAACACGGCTTCTTCAAGAGAACATAAACCACAGATGATTCCCTGCCTAGAACATATGCTACTGACGAGCCTCACCTAAAATGAATCTGGAATCTAGTGCTTCTAGTTTAAAAAAAGGTATCCACCACCTAGTGCAGTGGAGTTGAGCGATCGTATTATACTACTCATACCGCGGCTATTCAGTAGCAGGTGCAGGGCATGTATTTTGACATCGTACAAGCCACAAGAAGACTGCAGGAAGGATCATCAAAGTGTAGCATCACCCACAACGGTTTCTGCTATTTAATGGAACTAAGCATTGACATATGTGGTAGCTGAGACTGTCTGAGGCCGAATACCGCGTGCAAATGAGTGGTTTTGTGACAGGTCTGGTTTACATGCTTAACCCATGTATTGCTTTGTCGAATAAATAACCCTTGTGCCATCCGCGTTCTTGGATGACAACACTAGTCGATTACAAACGCTGTAACAAAACGTCAGTAGTGTTCAAGTTATATGAACACATAAATGGAAAAAAAACAGGTCAATATACACAAAATCGATAACCTAGACGGCGTTAGGATTGCAAAGCAACCTTTTCCCGTAACAAATTTGAACAGCGTTAGGATTGTCATAGTTCAGTCTGGCCACACTTTCAGCGTGTGGTAGACATTTGGTTAAATTCGTATAAAAAGAGTTATTAGACCTTAAAATTGGCTTCTGCATAACGCATCAGTGATAGATGTGCTTTCGTTTAGTATGCATACTTACCGAACTCAGTGACATTCGTGTATAGGCTGATTCAAACAAAGGCTTCAAATTCGATTACCATCAGATGTAATAGACTTTTAATTTTTTCCCCATCAAAGACCAGTTATTAAATCACTCCGTCAACTACCGTTTGTATTCTACAGATCACAAAGCTAGTCTTCGGTCAATCATTTTCGGACACACGAACATCACTGCATCTCACATCGTTACCACAACCAGTGACAAACATGTCGTGTAAGCCGAATAGTTTTTTTGTGTGTGTCAAGCATCTGAGCCTAATCGGCAATTAATCTCAATATTCAGCACTTTGTTTATAGGCAGTGTTTGTACTGTTCATTTGTGATTGTATCTACGATTTTTCAACAACCAACCAAATCATAGAAATTTACCTACAAAAGCAGCAATGTCCCTCCAGCAAATGTGATAGTTTACGAACATTTTATTACGCATGATCAATTTGTCCAGAGAACATCTGATCCTATCATTTTTCTGTAGTAAGTTGTAATAATCGGAGCTTACGAGTGCAATAAACTGGATGTCACAGGCATCCACCGTAAGTCCAATTCTGACGTTCCAGCTTATTTAGCTTGACAAGCTTTAGTCTCGCTAAACAAAAAAGTATGAACGTAAGACTATACTATCAAAATACACTTAACAATATTGGCAGACGAATTTCGCTAAAAACTCTAGCGGACAGTGACATCGAGTACCTTTTCACCTCAACATCACAATCATTCTACAGATGTAACACAATTTGCGTGTCTGAGTGGACAAACGTCTGTCATCGTACAAATCAACTAAGACGTTCCGTGAACGAATCGCCATCTCCCGCTAATATGATCATTCAATAACAAGTTGGTAGTAGGAGGTATACATCCCAATGATAGTCCCTTGCGTAAGAGCAAGATGCTCTCATAGAATCAGCTAAATAATCTGCTTTTCATTCCCTTACATATCTGGACGTCACGATGTTTTATTTTCACTCCATAAGGGCTAAGAGTACACTACTTTTCTACCGATTACGGCTTTCTTGTTATTGATTGCAGATCCTCTTGTATGTCTGATGGAGCCCGATTGTTAGCATGTCATCTTTCTATACTGGGTGTCAGATCTTCAACTACACCTTTTGAATTGTTTCAATCCAGTTTCCTACTCGCATAACAGCGCACAACAGTCACGAGCTGAATAGGGATTAGTGTGTATTCTGATAAATCGTACCAAGAGAAGAACATTAAAATACTGTGTAAACAGTTTTACCACGGTGGTTGTACATAAATATCCAATGAAGTGAACTGCCCATCTAAGTTTTAGTAAAACTGTCTCACGTTTTTTTTTCATTCAACAGTAGGACAAAACATACATTGCTATTAACAGCAAAAAAAAACCGAAACCACTCAACTATTCCCTACATTACAGATGTTTCGGTTGACCGAGTTTTACCTGTGACATCTTATATACATCTTAGTTTGTTCGTGGTACTTCATTTACATACGGATCTTTATCACCATAGTTATACCTGAAAGTTAAATAGCCCCTGTCCGATTGCGAAGAGCTCTTCTTAATTGAGTGTGACTTAAAACAGAAGATGAAAAGATTGTAGAGTTTAGCGCACAATCACAGTTGAGCAGCTGTTTCCAGAAAGGCGTAATGTACGAAGATGGTAGAAAGGTCAACTTACTCCTATCCCAATGAATCCGCAGATGGTCAACACGATTGCAGTGAAACGTCGACAGGTTATTTTTGATAACAGACCATAACCACCGTCCACGGTGCGAAATGGGATGTTGGAAAACCGGGGCTGATACGATGAACGTGAAGTGTAGTCCAAATTGATAGAGGAACGCCCTATATGATTTGTTTGGTGAGATGCACTTGTCCCAGATTGATCCTGGGGCGGATTGTGCAGTGTATTTACGTTGAAACCTGGCTGACGGGGCTCATCCGCGAAGGTGAACTTCTGAGCTTCCGGAGTCCTCAACAAATCGGACGAAGACGAGGAGGTAAGTGGCATCGTAACGCTTGTGTGCTTTATGTACTCAGCTGTTGACGCAGGAAGACCTAAATCGCCGGACTTTGAGTCATTCAGATATCCAACACGCCTGGCCCACTCACAGAGAAGGGCGAAAATCATCCCGTAAACGACAGAGTAGCGATCTAACGACCAACGATAAAACCAAAATTCGTCGATCCGAAAGGCTTCGTCACCATAAGGTTCCATAGGGTTTGGAGCAGTTGTGTTAAGTTGAAACAAACGTCTTTGAGGCCTGGAGGTAAAAGAGAAAAAAATGAACATGAACGGATGTGATGAGAGGAGATCAAACACAAACAAAGTCTCACGTCACATCACCTTTTGTCACAAAATTACTACAGAAAAATGTGAATATACATATGCTCGTGGTGTTACCATGCATTGCTTTTAACCTTGCAACCGATTCACGTAAACAGAACAAACGAACTTTATAGAGACAAACTCGCCCATGAAAAAAAAACTGCCGCACTCATGCTAAACTGACATTCCGTATGTCCACCGTGGCGCCCGAACACAGAGGTTATAAACGAGCGTATAGACTCAATCAACTAGCCTATCTCTTCACGACGAACAAAACAATCGCTAACAACAATCTATGGGAGAAAAGACTAGTAGTTGAAAGGTTGCGGATAAATGACCAGAATAATATTGACTGCAGGTAGAAAAAAGAGTCTAAGATTCCACAAATAAGTATGTATCGTTTCCAGTAGTCATGCTTGATTCAACAAGTCACCGGGTAGCAACTATCGATGAGATGTACCGGTTAGGTCCATCATTGTTAACTAATTTTCGGATGCTATTCAGCGGCAATGATGATAAATTCAGACGAGAAAGCCGTGGATTTTAGCCATGGAATGTTTGTTTTTGAATCAAAGAGCCAAGAGTGCTGTGGCAACAGCATCGCATACCAATTATACACATTTTGTCGTGGCTTAGACCTCTGGTTGTCATGATTTCTCTTGTAAAGGTTTGGACAGTTTGACAACGCATTTATCAATTACCTGTGAATACGTACAACGTATGAAAGTATAAACCTTGTGGTGCAAAAAAACACAAATGAACAACATATATCTCGTAACGGACTAAGCGATACAATGCTGTAGAGGGTGGAGTTAACGCAACATAAAATGCCATTCTTACGTATGGCAATGACTACAACTTGAAACTGAGGTTTGTTCAGTGCGAATGAGAAACAAACAGTATAGGTAAACAAGCCTTCATTGGACTAAATGTTACATAGAGGGATGAAAAAATTGGAGAAAAAATTAAGTCGGTCAATATCGTACTTTGGTTAACAAGAAAATGCAAATATACACACCTTTCTATGGATAGTACTAAGCCGATGACAATTTCAGTATATATGAAATCAACAGTAATGACAGCTTGCAGAAGTTGACAATACTGATTATGAGTGAACAGATATCACATGAAGCACAAACACTGCATGGACTGGTTTAATTAAACAACTGGCAAAGAACAACATGGGACAGCGACCACATAATCATAGTAGCACCAGAGGACTGTGGTTTTGTTTTATGAATAGGACAAAGTGTATGCCAAATGACTACAATTCGAAGAATTTACATGCTATTATACGTGGGTACAGTCAAAGAAGTGATGCACTGTGACAGTGTGTGTTGCAGCGAAGCATGCAAAACAGAGAACTAGTCAGGAAGTGAGTAGTACCTTCACATGACTCAGGCGAAGTGTACTAGAAGGTGTCACCCTGCAAAACGTAACCAGCAACAGTGAATGGGTAAACAATCAGGTCATTGGTGAACACAACAAAACACAACCTTGATGGACTCAGATCGACTATAGTCGAACCAAAAAAATTGCTTTATTCATGAACACATTTTCAGTGACGCGTATGTTTCAGTGCAAATGATCCATTCAAACGTTTACATTGTTCTTCGTACAACAGGTTCAATAAAACAAGTCTACTTACCGCTACGTAGAGTTGGAAAAATAAGGGCTACATGAACTGTATGATGGTGTCGTGGGCACAACAGTTGTGCACCACGGATGCTAAGCAACCGTCGGAAACATTCGACACTTCTAGTCGATGTCATTGCCTACTAGCGTAAAAGATGACGTGGGAAAACGGTGATTTATCACATGGAAATGGGGACACTCAACAGTAAGTTGAATACTATAGTTCGGATTTATTTCCCAGACTGAAACTCTTACGACTTACAGAGTCGGTAGTTGAAGAAGTTAAAATGAGACGGCGATCAATCCGATGGCGTGAATATTACCAGATACTGGATGAGTTGACTGTGGAGTAAGTGTGAATGATGAGGCGAGCTATCGAAAATCGCGGGAAAAATGTCTTACAAACACGCCACGCGTAACTTGGAGCTCAGTTGGTTACTGTCAGAATGTAGAAACCTTGACAGTTGAATTTGAATTGTGTGTTTTGAGTGCTACCCACCTGAGCATAGATTCACTATTTGTATTATCACATCCGTACTTGAGTGTTGTGTGCCACTGACATGCTTAGTCAGGACACTGCTTACTCAAGACGATCGATGCGTATGTTGAGTCGTGTTATCTCGTGACCTGTTCGTTACAACATATGAGCTGCCTCAGCAACTAAATTATGGACTTACGGGGTGCAATAACACAGAACGCTCACAATGAGATTACTTTTTTAACGTATTGATTCGCTTTTATCGTTGAACAACAGCTGAAATCTCCTCTCCGACATGTTTGCACGGCAGCCAAGCAATAATGCCAACGGTTGAGGTGCTGCTCAGAATGAGGTAGACTATATAAACATAATGCAAACTGAACACAATTCACATTTGGACGCAACTTTCGCATTCAGATATACTTGTTAATGTTTCTTTCAAAAAAGAGCATTATACCAGAGTTTCGTTCTTGGTACAGCTTGTCAATACTGCATATCCCTACCATGGCCAGGATCGGAACTCTAGCCACGTTTTTGTGAGGCAACTTACTACTTACGAGTTAACATATTTAACACAAAGTCCGGAACGAGAATTTACACAGCGTAAACAAAAACCTAGGACAGACAGAGAGAAACACGTTAGTATTCTTAATGCATGTGAATAATTACTGATAACCAGTAGGGGACTTCTTTGTTTTCCTTTGAAGAAAGCCACCTCAGGAGTCTATCTGAATATGAAAAGTGCGTTCAAATATGAGTAGTATAGGTAATAAATTCCCCACACACTGTAATTGGTTAGCATACTGAGATACGAACGACAACGTTCCCTTGATCCATAAACGTTACAAACTCCTGAAACTCCAATCCAACAAGCCTCAACGACAGGTGTATCATGGTTTATTGTCCGGTCTCTATACTGCCTCTTCCAGCCTAACCTTGGCTGCGTAAATAAAGTTATACTATACAGGTGGTGGGACCAGACACGAAGCAAGTGGTTAAGATAACGGAAAGCGTGCCAGTTCTAAAGCTATCAGCGACGCAGATGGCACACTAATCTATAATAAGTCCAGAAGGTTAGAGCGTTGGGTGGAACACTTTGAGGGTTAAATCAGCTGGCCTCCTGCTTCTACCGTGCTGCCACCACAAACTTGTGATGTAACACCCTGGTCGGTAGGTTTGGAATCACCCACTGAGACTGAGGTTCGCAATGGCCTTTCGGCTCTCAAACGTAATAAGGCTGCTGATCCAGATGACCTCGTGTCAGCACTTTTCAAAGAAGGTGGAAAGGCGTTAGTAGAGGCACTGACTTGTGTGGATGACGGAGACCATCTCTCCGTGCTGAGGTCACTCGATAATAGTTCCCATATTGGAGAATAGGCCCAGGTCTCTTGCAAAAACCATAGGGCGATTAGTTTGACCCCAGTTATTTCAAGTGTTCTAGCATCCATTATATTTCGTCGAATCACTACAGTTCGGAAGTAAACAAGAGGGAAGAACAGATAGGGTTTCTCCCTGGGCGGGGTTGTATAGATCACATCTTTACCTTCCGCGAAATTCTGGAGCAGCGTCTTTTGTACCGCTGGCCAACAATCGCCGGATTCTCTGACTATAAAGGTCCGTTTGATTCGGTGGATCGATCTACACTTTTAGAGTCACTTAAACGCAGGAGTGTACCAATTAAGTATGTGAACATATTGTAGGCGTTTTATTCTCATACATCGGCTCAGATTAGGGTTTACGTTGAACCACCTGACAGTTTCAGCACCAGCAGCGACGTACGTCAAGGCTGTCCCCTTTCACCATTTTTGTTCAATTTCGCCATAGACGAAATAACGAAGAACTGTCAGCGGTACTCAAATGATGCCGGTGTGCACCTCCTACCTGGTGAAAGACTGACTGATCTTGATTATACTGACAATAAGGTGTTGCTGTTTGACAACTTTCAGGCGGTAGAAACAACGCTAAACGCTACTCTGCGTTCTGCCGAGTACTTCAGAATGCGCTTTGCCGCCTCAAAATGCAAAGTGCTTCCGCAAGATTGCTATGATTACATAAATTTAATATTAGATAACGAAGCCATGAAGGTTGTTGACCGGTTTGTAGACCTGGGAAACTGCATCAGCGGTGGCAGTGTAGGGAATGAAATAGAAGCGCGTATTTCCAAGGTTAGAGCGGTGTTTACTAATCTGAATCACCAATGGCGATAGAGAGGTATTTCCCTGAAACTTAAGGGTCGCGTATATCTGACAACAGGGAGGGTTGTATTACTTTACGGCGGCGAAACATGACCGCTCAGGATAGTCGACGTGAACTTTCTTCAGGTATTCGACCACCGATATCTGCGTTCAATCGCCCGTATCGAGTGGTACCAACGAGGAGGTTAGGAAGCGGGTGTTTGACATAGATTGTCAAACGAGTTCTTTTATTTAGTCACTACATTTGCACAGACTTAGATAGTTAGGCCATGTACTCAGAATACCAGCTAATCGCTTGCCACACCGAGCACTGTTTGCGGACGCTTCGACTGATTGGCGTAAGGTGCGAGATGGACAGATGATGACTTAGCGTAGACAAATGAAATCGTTCACGAAGGAATTAGGCACTGTAGATTGGGTTTGTCTTCCGGATTGGAGCCCTCACGACTCGCAGAGTCAGTGGCTTGAGATATTAGGTGAGATGGCGGCTAACCGAGCTCAGTGGCGTGAATGTTGTCGTTGTTTGTCCGATTTGTCTGTGAAGTGAGTGTACTTAATGACGCAAGGCAGTGAAAGCCGTAAGGAAGCTGTCTTGCTGATGACGCCTTACTTTCACTTACAGCTCGGTTGTTTGTTTGCAAGGTATAGGCGCCTTGATGTTGTATGTTTGAATATAGACGTAGCTATTTTTAGTAGTTAGGTCCCCATCCCCTACCCTTCTTTTTTCCTTTCTCCCTTTCTATATAGGTTTTTTCTCTTTTTCCTTCGTGGTTGTGTGACAGTAAAGCATCGATGTGAACCACTAATATACTGCTGTTTATGACGACGATGATGATGATAAAAGACGTTACGAATATTCCAACTAAACAGTCTCACTAATGAAATGGTGATGCCACTATATACGAGGAATGATATATCAGCAGTAACTGATAAGGACAAACAACCGATGGACAGTATTACATAAGAAGTTCAAATTTGCGGCTGACTACAACCTACGAAAACTGTAGACTGTACAACAGTAAATATAGCATAACCACTTAGCTACCAACAGGTATGAATCAATAACGATAACAATAATAATAAAAATGATAAAATGCAGGTGAAAATGAAAAGTAATCACGTACCCAGAGAAAAAGACAGCGTGGAAAAGAGTGGGCGATATGTGCAGCAATTCAATCCCAGTGATCAGCAGTGCAAACTTGATAAGGATGATCATATCGGCGAGCCTCAGTCGACAACAACACCAATGGCGTGACAAAAGTTTAGAACGACAATACGTATTGGACAATCTGACATTGGAACAGTCAGGACCAGATGAGGTCGGTATCACTGACCAAGCTTTGCGAATAAGATCTTCAGTCCACGGGGGGCCTGATTTGGTCACTTTGCATTTCTTCAGACATCGACGTGGTGGTGGTGGTAAGGGACCATGTGCAGACAGTTCGGACCATTGACGCACATCAAAACCAGTGCCTAATGAGAGCGCCTTCTGGTGTCCACGCCAGTCAATATTGGATTGAGATTGTGAAGGACGTAAGGTTGGCGCTAGGGCCGGCAGAATAGGTGGCCGACGATCCGTTTGTTGCGGTGAAGTTGGCGATGACTTTGGGTTATAATCGTCTGAAGAGCGACTCACAACTAACTGATCAAATAACGGCATATCCGATGCGGGTAGATAGGAGGAAGTCAACGAGCGGTTTTCAGCAGGGGAATGTGATTTGCCTCCGGTGGGAACAGGATTGTTAGTTGCTGCGACTCCGTAGGCCGAGACGCGCGGAAAGATAAGCATCAACACCATAGTGATGGTAAACCAGAAAGATACTAAGGGCATGAAGTAGTAGAACAGGTAGTCCCGATTCATGACGAAACACAAACCGAGTACGAAAAAGTTCATGCGATACATCACCTGAGTGCGAAGGGGAGGAAAAATAGTGGGAAGCATGAAAACAGCAAAGCGCGTTGGCAAAATCGTATAAATAGGCATTTATATTACTAATAAGTAGTGTGGCAGATTTATGATCTTAGATGAGACCAAATTGTGAAAAGTCAGGGATTCGGATGGATTCGAACCTGCAACAGAAACACCATGCCTCTACGCGGCAAGCGCTCTACCAGCTGAGCTACGAAGCCACGCCAGAAGCTCGGAAATTTCACATTTGGACTCGGTTACCCACCCGTCCCACTGTCTCATATGGAACCCACCAAATGATCCAAGAGATCGACTGCCCCGACAGGATTTCTCGAGCAGTTCACGCTGGAATCCACCACCGCCACTGTTGAGCATAGAAATTGTATTACCAATAAGTAGTGTTGCAGATGTATGATTTTAGATGAGACCCAATTGTCCAACAGTGGCGTTGGTGGATTCCAGCGTGAACTGCTCGAGAAATCCTGTCGGGGCAGTCGATCTCTTGGATCATTTGGTGGGTTCCATATGAGACAGTGGGACGGGTGGGTAACCGAGTCCAAATGTGAAATTTCCGAGCTTCTGGCGTGGCTTCGTAGCTCAGCTTGTAGAGCGCTTGCCGCGTAGAGGCATGGTGTTTCTGTTGCAGGTTCGAATCCATCTGAATCCCTGACTTTTCACAATTGGGTCTCATCTAAAATAGGCATTTATAAAATAGTTTAACCTCCGAATTCATCAGGTTGGAATAGGTAGAAAGACAGAACATATGAAAACAAAAAGAAAACGTAACGCTGTGTTATTCTTAGCACATTCATCAACATGTTGAACACAGCCCCCAAACTGTTTGACTTTGTTCGTACTAAATTTGGTGCGGATAGCTCACAAAAATCCTCTTCCTCCCTAGACAACGACAAAAAGACCAGTCAGCTTCGTGAGGGGAAACGGACATTTAACTTGATAGCGGGTGTTCTTACTGGTAACTTTCCATGTCATTAATGTAAACAATAAGTGATTTTGGAAGCCGCTTTCGAAGTATACTTGGGACTACAAAGGTTAAATAAGGGTTTCCATATACTCCCACACTGGGACTAAGATATACGCAACCTACGACCGGATTAGGATGTGATGAGCACGTGAGCGGAAGAAAGAAACAAACCTGCTGTTTTATTTTGGATTGTCTAATCAACCCATCATACGATAAGGCTCGACACTATCCTAGCGTGAGAGCCAGTAACTTGTCTTTTTAATGCAGTACAACAAGCGAGATTCCACGGTAGTGCAGTACTCGTACCGATGGCAGGCCTGTTCCACATTACCTGTTTACTTCTTCCATTCATCGGTAGCAAAACAATCTCAGCATCTTAATGGCTTCCCAGAACAACCTTAGCGTATCCATGACCGGCGGTCAGCTGTCAAACCACAAACACTGACGACCCAGTAGCTTAGTGGAGTGACCGAGCACCCGAAAGGTGTGGAATGTGATTACGACCACATAATACAACTCGGCCTTGTTCAGGGACGTGAGTACTGATTCCAGTAAACAGTGCCACTTGGGGTTGCTATGACAGGGAGTGTGGTAGGCCCACCCGAACAAGACGTTTTGGTCCCACTTTTCATCAGCGATCACATACTGTCTATTTACATCATGAATCCTTTGTGACCTTGAGAGGGGGTTTTGGCTCAGCACACATGAAGCGTGATCAAGATATTTCTGGATTACTTCATCTAGAAGACTTTTTCGAAGGAAAATAAATTGTCCACCGTTTTTAGTTACTCAAAACCGACTAAATATGTAACCATATATTGATGGTACCCTATATATTAAATTAATGGTACATTACTTAACAACGTCACTTGGAAAAGCCTCATCTGGTTTTGTGGTCAGTTAAGCCCTGAAGACAAAGTGCTACACAACCATACGACCAATGAGGGCGAGAAACTCCACGATTTTGTCATAGTCCAACAGTTTTTTCTAATCACAACGCATGCCAATGAACACAAGGAAAAAGTGCAGAACATTATTCGGGGGTTCGTAAGGGATATTCCCACACATATTGGGATAGTAGCGTGTTGAATGACCTAGAGCAATGTAACTATAAGACAACGTAGACAGAATCAAAGTTAAGAGGACGAATAATTTGACCAGTAAAAATAGCATCAAAGTAATTAGACCAAAGAGGTTGAAAACGCAAGCCACAAACGATTCTCCTGTCACTGAAATGGGTCAGAAGATGTCTCGTAAACAAAAGACAACATTATAAGTGAAAAGCCACATGCACACGCGGGGGCTAAAAGAAAACGGAAGCGTTATGTCGACAACATCCGGGTGATGGGATTAGTGTATGAAACTTATGAGATCCATGAAGACATACTAACAGCAATAATCTTGCTTCTTACAGCGGAAAGAATGCCCTGTAACACCGAAAGTCAGATTTCAGTGACACAGTGGAATTAAAACGACAGCATATTTACAAACAAACTCAATCTGAAAGTCGGAAGCATCTCAAAAGTCTGGGAAAAAACGATGGTAGAAGTAAGGCACGTCAATAACTGCTAGTACTACAAATCGACAGAAATATTGCGAGTGTTTGAGTATAATCACTACCGATAACAGATTAGGCAGCGAAAAAAGTGATAGGAGTGAAACAAACACTATCTCATAACACATGCGTGACTGGTTTAAATTCCGTGTCAACTATGACGATATGTCCAAGACTCAAACGAAGATGCTTATTTGATTAGAAAGCTCGCAAGATACACATTCAACTGTTCAGCCAAAACTGATTGTGACTATACGTACGAACGTGACAAGAACACCACAGGTGAGTATACACATGTACTACGGTGAAACAAAAAAGAGTACGAAAGTGAAAACTCACATCGAGATATCGATGGATAACGGTCCACCAGGCTTGGGTAGTCGCATAAAGTTCCCGAATCGAGAAGTGACACTAAAAACAATAGAGAATTTGGTAAAAAAAATCGCGTAAAAGGAGACTGGATCAACAGATAAGTTATGCCATCCAGTCATAATGGCTTGCAGATGGTATTCAGGTCGTACGACCACTTCAAGAAAAAACGCGCATCGGTCTTGTTGTTGTCCTGAGCACTGGTCAGATTGAGGCCACCCAATTCACATAACCTGCTGAAGCATTTCAAACAACACAACACAACAGTAGTGTCTCAATCGAAACCATGTTACTGTGACCACGAAACGTGTCTTACAGACAAGTCACCTAGATGACGTAGTATAACAGTCCAACGTATTGTCATGGAAAAGAAAACTCCCGGTTGCTAACATTCACAAACACAACGGAGACCAAAACGTGTTTTCCGGTTTTCTATGTTCACGAGATGTCGAAACAAGCAGTATTACGTCCATGAGGCGGACATTGCTCAGCCAGCTGAACAACCCACCATGTGAGATTCACCGTTATTTCACTGTCACACATCAGTCATATATAAATGACAAATCATGTACACCATTGATGAGCATAAACGAAATGTTTTCCATCATGTTGACCACCGGGTTTGGTCTGATTCACGTGTCATACAGAGGATCAAATACTCAAAATTGATCGGTTACAACTAAAACAGTTGGATTCCGTTCTACATATTCACATCTACCGGACAGAAATAGAGAACAGCAGTCCTACAGTAAGCAGATAAAGCGAAAAGTATGTTGTTGTTACCGTGACCAAAGGTCACACTATCGGTTTGCATACCCATCCAAACTCCAACCGATAACTATGTGACGTAATGATAGGTGGAACTCCAAACCACTCATCATTAACACTGGTGATCTGCTCTCTAAGTGAATAGGTTAGAGATGCTTGGATATTTTGCAATGCTCTACATGACCTAATGACATTCTGCTAAAGCTCTCTGTCTTGTTTATACACTGTTTTGACTCCGCCTAAGCTACATAATTGTACTGCTTATTGAAGAGTAGTAAAGGATTGTAGTTTTCATATCGATGGGACATCACCCACTATTGATCATAGCTGTCGCATTCCCATAGACTTTCCAATCGTCAGTAGTGCATATCCTTGCCACGGCCGGTGTTCACATGCAGTGATAATTCGGTCGTGTCTAATGTGGCGCAGTGGTCAACATGGTTGCCTCATGAAAGCGTGGCCCGAGTCCCAGTTTAGGCCGTGGCAATACTGAAGAGCTCTAATAAGAGCAAAACTCGAGCCTAGTGTTTCTTTTCGAAAGGGACCGACTGCAAAGTCTATGGGAATGCGACAACTGCGACCAATTGTGGATCATTTTCAATCTATATAATCGTGTTGGTCTGATGACAAATTTTGGAAAATAATTGTTTGTCACGGCTTTTCTTCTAGATCCAAGTTGACTGCGCTGAACATGACAAACAAGCAAACACTGACCATAGTAAAAGTAAAACCGTCAATCTAAAAAAGTACGCAGATAAACAACCATTGATTTTATCGTTGTATCATTCACGATTGAGCAAGTCTCGTTATTATGGCAACAGCACGTAGGGTTCGCTATGATGCATACTCGATAAAAGACAACATTTACAAAAACCCATGTTGTTGACTGGGTTAGCGAATGACAAACAGAGTACCACTACTCAATGCGGTATCGGATCTAATATGCGCTATTTTCAAACTGTATTCCTAGTTCGGCAAAACACTCGCAAGTAATAGAAATGAAAATCATTACGAAACAGTTGGACAAAAAATTCACGGATAAGTGATACGCTTTTCTAAAAATTGTTGGTTGTTGGAACACGACAAAACCGCCCGTGATCGTTACGTGCACGACCTCGTTAATCCCGTAGAGCAACGTAATAACACACGCTGTTATGATGAAAAGGTCGCTATAACGAAGAGATCCAGTTCTAAAATGACCACTCAACCAAATCTTTGAGTTCATTAAAAAAAGCCCCTATAAAGAAAACCTTACTACAACGAACAAACTAATCAGCACCGCAGACATTTACGCTGACCATAACGGAATGTCCAGAATGAACCACGGCCAAAAGAGTTTCGTGCACACGTGTCAACGGATAGGAGTACGCGATTCATACTTACGGATTGTGTCAAGCATATTAAATTGACTTCATCATATGCACGCGCTCATTCGCTAAACGTACCAGATTATCAGAACCCAAAAGGAAAGAGAGTGGAAAGAGATAGAACTGATCGCTTACATCAAGAGATGGATATGAACAAACTGTTTGTGCATTCGGTTCGGATTAGCACGAACGAATGAAGACTACACATGTTAACAAGAAGCTATTCATAAGTGAAGTGAGTATAAATTGAGAGGTAACAACTGTCCAGATTGCTGAAAGAACATAGTTTGACCAAGTAAGCGAAATTGTAAATCTAATATGCCCCACTTAATGGATGTCGTGTCGAGAAGGTCGCTGAAAGAGAAGTTCGAATCGTTAGCTCATGGTGAACAAAAATAGTGGTGAACTTAGCTGCGTGATATAATGTTTTCTGTTACAAATCACGAAAAATGTGAAATAACCATGTGTACGACAAGCTGGAACGATAATGTATGACAAGAATCATGGAAGGAGTTATATATTTGGCGAATTTCGCGAGTTGTTCGTCATAATGAAACGACTGCTATACGGACTCATTTTCTCGTCCCGCAGATATCATCAACAAAAGAGCATTTCACTAAATCAGAGGTTAATGAACTGTGAATTTGATGGCTGATATGCGCACAACTAAGTCCACGACAGGTCGGCGATAATTACATCGATCGGCAAATTTGGAGCCCACATTAATTCACACGTTCACGTTGTTAACATCATGACAACAAACATTTGGAAAATGAACCCCTAATGCACTTTTTGGAGCATAATTATCGCAAGACAATGACTAGATCACTTACCGGAATCAGTAGACGTAGTACCGAGTTCGGCATTGGCTGATGCCACAAATAATGAAAATGTCCGAATCCAGATAGGAATAAATAGGCAGAAACGAAATATCGAGTGAACAAGTACAACGGTACAACCTGAATAGGAAAAACAGCAGAAAAAGATAGCAACGTTAGACAGGTAGTAGGTCACTACACAAAAATGACTAGATAAATAGACAGAACTCACCCGATAGGATCCAGTGAAATGATAGATGAGAAAATATACTTGCATCCAACCTTTCCATTCACGAGTAATATCGAAATGATTCAGTCGAGTCTGTGAGGACAAAAATGAACATGTCAGCTGTTATTTGAAATAAAAAAAGATTATTAAAGTAACGATGGACTGCGATAAGAACAGGATTACAGTTTAGAAACAACGTACTGCATACATGAGGTTGCATAACCCCATTACGATTACCAATCAAAACACCTTGGTGTAGTCAAGTGTGTCTTGTCATTCCAAACGAGGTGCACCTATGATCTTGCCAGTTCCCGTAGACCACGAAACACTGGGGGTAATGGCTCTTTAATGTAAAGTGGCAGATATGTATTACGTTGATGTTCGGTTACGTTAACAGTGCCCTCTCTGGCGACCTCTTCTCTTCGTTCGGAGTCCGCTGTCACCACGTGTTTCCACAAAGTCTATAGCAGACAGGCCATAGCAAACAAGCAGCTCAAACTACGTGGTTCGATGTCGCTAACTCAACAAACCGATCAATCCACGTGGAGATGAACATATATTCAAGATATTCAATAATTGCTATGGTTATGAAGTAGGGAAAATAGACAAAAATCAAACACACTCGGACAAGTTTTGTTTACGTTCAGTGATGGGACAATTTATCGAAAAAGTGACCTACCTCCTTGGTTGGTCCGCTGAAGAAGAGGCCCAAAACAAAAATGTAGGTCAATGGAAGGATGAAACTCATGATAGTGAACCCCTTGTTGGTTTTCATGAATAAAATGGTCCTGGAAAAGTAAAAAATAGGACAAAAGAAATGCAATTTCAATAAAGCACCTTGAAAACTCTATCGTTTTTATGCACAATTCACAAATGAATAGGGAAAAAAATCCAATGATCAGTGAAACGGGAAAATATATGCAGGACTCGGTAGTTTTTGATGTGAGTGCGCTGGAAATAGTCCAGTATAATTCGTCAGGAATGACGACAGAACAGTGAAGGAATAAAAGTTACTTTTAAAAAAAACGGAGAAGGAAACGATGCACATAGAATTGATTATCCTTAACAAGGATGAATAACACGGTCTGTTACATCTTGCTAAGAGGATGGGCTATGTAAGGCCCACGTTAACATGTAAGCCAAGTATTTACTTAACTGGGTCGGAAACGTTAAAAGTGAGTTCAATACCCGAAAGTGGGCTCAATAACTCAGTGAGACGGGACTGGTAACTGAACATGTACGGTTACCGAGAAACATTCTCAAGCGTTCAAGAAAAAACTTCAACATTTACACTGTTAGGTGGTTCATGCATAGTGTGATATGCTAAGTCATGTTTACGCTGGACGCTAACAAACCCGGACAAGATGAGACATGACAGTTCGGGATACAACTCAAAATCGTGTATACTCAAGTCTGTTAAATGTAACTTTAAAAGAAACGACCAATGTTACTAGTTCCCGACTTCGTTCTATACAATTCCAAAGAAACTCAATCGGAAGAATTGGCGTCAGGAAGCTATTATCTCAAAGTGTTCCTACACTCGTTGAATACACTGATAACGTACGGACTAGAAAGTGTCGAGAAAAACGACATGTGTACTGGAATTTGTGTTGTACCGTTGAGAAAGAATTCGGTGAAAATTGAAGTGGTTCGGATAGAACAGTTGGCGGAAGTGAGCACGTACAAATACAAAACTAGAGAGCATATTATTCAAACTGAAAACAGAAACCTAACTGCACACGAAACAGACAAACCGTTAATCAGGTCTCACAATGAAAACTTGAAAACCGACTGTAGAGCTTATTTTACGAATAAGGTATCGGAAATGTCGGGGTGACATTCTTAATGTGTATCTACTGTAGTCGTTAGCTGACGATGTTATTATGACATATTCAACTCAGTTGCCTCAGGTCAAACAGACTGGGACACCAAATAGTTGTTGCGTGAAACGAAAAAAAAAGCCCATGCTACACTGAAGCTTCAGCGTGCTACCTTCGAGATGGTGATTTGCGCTAAGCGTAACCACCGTTCACAATGCGCGGTCACATTTGAGAGAAAAAAACCAAAACAAGGACTAGGTTATTTCGCGTATGTAGATAAAACAAGGTACTGACCCGATTTGATCAATTTGTCAGAACACGATGACGCATTACAAGTTCTAATCTGTTTTTGTTATCCTCTGTTGTAACCATCTGAACCAGATGATGACCAGGCCTGAATATATAGCACATGGGATTAGAACGTCAGCCAGTTGAGCAGAAGCAGTTCGTACAAACTCTTCACCTCTTTTGACCATTCGAAAAAGCGGCCAAGCATGAGCCATTTGACACTGTTAACCACAGTGGGCATATGTGCCACTTTATCTTACACATGCCTACACTATCAAATGCTTTCATTAAACGTTCGGGAATGGATAAAACTACATAAACTTTATAAGCTCTCGGAAGTAAAAGGTGTGTATCGACAAACAATCTGTTTTCGGCCATTCATCATCGGGTGGATTACTTATGTCAACTTATGTCATCAAGGTAGTCAAGCAAGCGAAATCGAAAGCTAGCTGTCACATATAATTGCGTCAAACGTTTCGGAATTGGAGGGCAGTTAGGTGGCCGAATTGACCTCCAGAGGTGTCAAGTGAGTGGCCGACATGAACTCATAGGGGCAACTGAAAACCGTCCTAAATTTTATGACACATTCTTGCAAACAAACTGCGCGAACAATTCGCCGAGTGGTTTTGCGAGCCTCTTAACACATTGTGTTAAGAAAACAATGGAAGTAAGATGAGAACCCGGGGGGTTCTTGTCAAGAAACTTTGCTACCTTCCGAAGAAGCATATATGAGATAAAAGCCACAGATATTAGGGCGTCTCAAGCGCGGAGCCTAGATATCACTGTCTGAGAGTACCAACTACGGAGTCAGCTTTCCTAACTGAGTTGATAGACCTAATATTGCGAAACAAGTGGAAGACTGTAAGTTGATATTTAACGAGAGTAGTAATGATGATAGGTAATAATGAAAACTTGACATGAAACTTTTTGATAAGATATAACCAATACCCACTTATTTGTCTAAGGCGTTTGTTTCTACGAATTGGACAGCACTCGCTTTCAATATGTACCAACCGCGTACGTAATCAACTTTGTAAGACACCCCGCGACAAAGGTATACGGCCAGACAATATGTCGACAAAACCCGTATTATCAAGTCAAGAAGAAAAAGTGAATAACCACAATTAGAAAGTTGCATGTCAAATGTACCTTGAGCATCCTTTACAGAAAACAAATTAGACTTAACATAATTATACAGCTAACATAGGATGTTTACGTTACCGGCAAACTGATATATTGGTTCAATGTTAGCCGATCACGTAGGTGTCAGGTGCTTTGAGAACCAGCAGTGTGGTATCATGTATTCAACACAGATGTTGTTGAGACACACGGCTAGTGATTTGGGCGTGAACTAATTGTCACGTGACCAAGACTCATCCGACAAACATCTCACATCGAATTGGCTATGCTTACGTCATGCCACGAAAAGGTGGGTTGAACGACCTTGAGATAGGCAATATTATAGCACTTTATTGAGGCACTTAGGTAAACCTTGAAGAAACCATATCCCAGTGATGAACAGAGCATTAGCTGAAGTGTCGTCATGTTGGAAAATCATTTTTCTACGCCAAACAGATGAAGCGAGAAACCGTTAGATGTGCTTCAACGACTGGATATATGCGTGGGTGCCTACCTAATGCGGTCAGTCCAAACATGTGACAAATTCATGTAGAAAGTTAACAAATACGACGAGAGCACACGCTTTCTTTATGTACGTAATCGACAATGCTTAATTCTGGGAATATCACATTTTGAAGAATCTGACCGATTCGGACAATCATGAACGCACCGTGCGACCGCAGTAATGACGACAACAGGATCGGAAAAAGGACATCACTACTAAAAATAGTCATATCTATGTGCAATCATCAACATCAACAACATAAGCATCAACATCAACGTGCCTACACCTTGAAAACAAACAACCGAGCTATAAGTGAAAACAAATCGCCAACAGCAAAACAGATCCCTAACAGTTTTCGCCATCCAGAATTATCATGTGCGCTCACTCCACAGACAACACCACCAAACAAAGACAACATGCACACCACTGAGTTCGATTAGCCACAATCTTACTTAACGTCTGCAGCCACCGACTATGTAAGTCGCATGATACCCAATTCGGCAGACGAACCCGACCTACAATGGCCAACCCCTTGGTGAACAACTTCATTTCTACACGCCGGCACATCACCTGTTCACTTCAAACTTTAGGCCACTCAACTGCAACATCAGTAAACAGTGCTCCATGTGGCAGACGATTGGCTGGCATCCCAGATTCATGGCATAAACAATCAAGTCTGTGGAAAATCGAAGCTTGAACAACAGCGTTTGGTTAGCAGTAACCACCAAATATCCATTTCCTGACCTCTTCGTTGTTTACTCGTTTGTGCCACTCGGTGCGAACGACCGAACGGAG
>LUCH01002107.1:65220-94012 GCA_013368495.1 Paragonimus heterotremus
TTCTAGTCTCTGAAACACAACAGACATCCACATTTAACGAGTCTAACGTGCGTGTGAGAGTGGCATGTTGACCTATCTGTTTTTGAGTGCGAACGTTGAAAACAAATACATTAATTCGCATTCTGGGCTTAAGCAAGGGATAAAGAAGGCCTGAGGCTGGTGGTCAAAGATGGGACTTATTGACATAGTGTTATTATGATTAGCTGTTGTGGGGCCTAAAGAGTACTTAGTGGAAATGGGGATCGGCAGAGGCTTGAAGGCTAAATTTGACAGGACAGTCGGGAAGAGGTCGGCAGCGACATGTTTTCACTTATCCACTCTGCTGTATACAGCAAATAGCGCAAGCCCGTTCACACTTCGAGATAACCGATGCAATATGGAATTAATAGTGCCATGAGTATTCACGGTTGTATGTGAGCCGAGACACTGCCACGATGCACAGAACTAGATAGCAAAACCCGAACCTCAAAGTTACAGGGCCAGGAGACTGTGATTTGTTAGACCCTTGCCTACTGGCCTGCTCGATGTGTAACTTTGTCGGTATGTTCGTCACGCCGTCCAGTTTAGCCCAATAGGTCATCGAGATACGTGAGTCGTCACGATGTCAAGGTTCAGTCTCGTCGTGACGAGATCTAGTCTCGTTGCTGTACTGTTTGACGGTAACATATATTCCACACCAACAAACTGGTATCGCTATTTGAACTGTCAGCGACCTGTCACATATTAGAGTACCGTCATTGGTATAACTGGTTAGGAGAGTTATATACTCGGGAAAAGTTCAACATTAACGAGATATTCACAATGCAACACTCCCCATTGGATCAACAATAACAAAGAGGAATGCTGAAACTTGGTAAACTTGGATAACACTGTTAGTGGTAAAAGTCGGTATGAAAGATTACCGTAGACGGTTACTTGCTATGAGGCCTGTCTGCATAAAGTCCCAGAAAGCTTAACATATTTGCCGATAATCAGTTCCTCGGAAAACAAGTCCAGAGAACAGTCCGCCTAACAAAACGATCGGGCTTAGAATTTGACTGAGCAAAATACAATCCATAGATCATATCTGATATTCAAGGTCAGAGCACGGTGTAATAAAATTAGTAGGATTACCTGTCACACACGAAGAAATAAATCAGAATTAGACCGAATTTGGACAAGGCAACCGTCAACTCGTAGAAATCTTGAAACAGAGTGGTTGTTGATGGCGTTGTGCCTGTAGACTGAGCACATTGTTCGCCACCATGATTCAACAAAGGTTTTCCATCAGATGCAAGGAAACATCGAGGTCCTTTGAGCCTTGTAAGAAATCCGAAACAGTAGTTCACTGATTGGACGGATGAATAGGGATGAAAGAGAGTAGGCGTTCGATAACAAAACAGAAAGGCGAATCAAGCTTTTACAAGTGGCGTGAAAACAGCTAATTCGTAGTATGGAGTGTGTAATAAATCAACACAAAAGTAATATATGGCTGGGCTGTTACCACCTAAGTCAAACAGTATTTATTCTCAGTGAATTCGTGGTATTATAAAAGGTGAGAAGCATGCTAGTGAACGTTACTGAAATATGTCAATGATTCAATCTAAGCGTAATTGTTCACACAAATTTGGTGAGCATCGGAGACGGATATGTTAGTCCTGGTCAAACACATCGAATTCAAACCGTATCCACAGAGATCTCTTCTGCTTGTCCTTTTAGTCAGAAGCGTGAACACAACCGTGGACTCTGGTTACGCTTTTAGAAACCATCATGTTGATCACTGTGCAACTAGCTGAAGATGAGCTCTAACAAGGACAAAACTGGAGTTTCGTTCTCTATTCGAAAAAAGGTTGGCTGAAAAGTTTCCGAAAATGCGAAAGCTGCGGTCACTTGTGTCTGATGTTTAAACTATATCAATGAACACACCATACTGCAAACCAGTAACCGAAATACCCTTCTGTGGCTTTAGTACTGTTATCTGAACCTACGAGGAAGTCATAATCATGCAATCAACGTCCGGAGTTGACAGGAAGGTTTCCAAGTAAAAGGACTCTGGATGCACTAAATGGATCGATAGCGTGAAGATTGGTCAGGACGTGTCTAGCGATTAAGGAAACTGGCTGTTTACGCGTTTCAGCAACACTGTCATTCTTCGGTTACACAGAGTTCTGCATTCATTCGGAAGATTAAGCATCTTTCGGTTCTGTCTGTGTAACTTTCTCCGCAGTTACATATAAACTGGTGAACACAATGTGGTAGTTTCTGGGTCCGAGCGATTTCACTGAGTTCGGCTGCACCGAACATTTGTATAGTTTAATTCGTCAGTCGCTGTGTTGTTTGATGGATGACATAATCATCCTTAAAAAGCAGCCCTCTGAAGATTCTTTTTAGTGTGATCACTTCTTTAGGTGGCGCTTTTTGTTTACTGTGGCTTTTCACGAACTTCTTGGGGTGACCATTTGATTTTAGAACAGAAATGATCAACTTAACTTTCTCTGCAAGACTGTCCTGAACACATATTCGTCTTGTTTGCGTGAGTAGCGGATTCACAAGTGTTAGTTCATGTTGAACTGGTGTGAAGCTGCTGAAGTTTCTGTATTCACCGGACCATGTGGATTTCTTACAGATAACCTTTCTAATCGAGTCATTTTCATGGCGACTTATGCGTATGTCAGGCAGTCAGTCATTGGCCTCATATGCACACAAGTTAGAATGAAAATTACTTGGGCGTTGCACTGAGTTATCTATTGGGTACTTAGATCGAGTGCACACTAATGTGGTGTCGACATGACGGTTGCACTACAACAAGCTTAGCATGAAAAAGTGTGCGTGATGGAATCCCCATGGCAACTCCACCTATTTGTAGGCTATGAATAAGTTCATCACTAGCTTTGCAGACTACCTGGCTCACACCTGGCTTTCTGCCCCTCGTTGACTGGATGACATGAAAAAGTTATCGAAAGTTCCCGGTAAAGGCGACTTGTTCCATCTTGATAGTGCGTTGTGTCCGCCAGCCCTGGAGAACCCCACGAAGTTGCCTCCGGAGTTGTTTACGAGTGGCTTTGCGAACTGAACTGTACTCATTGTCGAATGAAATAGTTCGATAGGCATCAGGAATTTTAACTGACCTAATGAAGGCCCAGCAGTTGATGGCTAAACGAGTAGCAACAATAAACTAGACGACAAAAACCTGAATTGTTAAAGGCGAGTGCCTGCTGCATACCGCATTTATTAAGGTGGCTGCCGATAGTCGGAAAAAACCGCAAGACGGTTGTCAGGTGATGAAATGATCATCGGCCGGTGAGTTTAGACACAGTTGTTTATAATTATCAGTGTTGTGACTGGATCAACGGCCTACGGGTGTGTAAACGGAAATGAAATAACGGCCAATGAAACGGCGGATAACCGTACGACGAATAACGGTAATGAACAATAAAGTACGGAGTATACGTCGTCAGTCAGTCGCTTCCGATCCAACCCATCCACCCGATGCCACCGCATGAACAGGAAAAAGACTGGCTTTCAAACAGAGCCTCCTTATGTCGCTCCGTCGGAAGACAACATGGTCACAAACTCGTTCGTATTTATAGGGTTTGCAAGTAGTCACAAAGCAAAGCCAAAAAGAATGGACCCAACAAAAGTCTAGTCTAGGTGTGTAGTCAGGAGGACAACAACAATTGTCACAACGGCTGAGGACGATCGTGGAGACCGGAGATGTACACGACTATAGCAACGGTGAAGGTCGCTGACAAGAGTACTTTGTTAGTCTTCTTGTCACACGATATTTTCAGGGAACTGGCTACTGTCCCGACAATTAGATACTTTTCCTTCTCCTTTTTTACGTCCCAGCTAAGAATTGATTTTCCGTTCACGAGTGTATGATAGATTAGCATCAGTGCGAAGAAAACAGATGTTTTTGAAGATGAAGAGAAGGATAGTTTATGCTTTCTAGGGAAATACTTGCTGATTAACCATTTCAAGATCTTGTCATTGTTCGTTGGTTGGTTACATGTTGTTCCAGACCTAACCTTATTGACATATTAAGATGTATACACATATTGATGTATACAATAAAGCCGACTGCATTAGTTCTATTTATTACAGTCATAACGAAGTATCGCAGAACTTCGTACAAATTCTACGAAATATTTAACAGAACACATAGTAAGCATCATTTGCAGGATTTGAACGAGACATACAGGGTATGAACGACGGCGATTGAATAATAATAATAATAATAATAATAATAATAATAATAATAATAATAAACGATCAGCGGGATACGGTGAATAAAGCAGAGTATGTACAAGACTTACATCGTGAACGCAGAAGGTTGTCGTAGACGAAGCACAACGCGGTCAAGACAAGACTGTGATGGACAGCAAAATCAAGGAAGTTGAAAAAAGCTTATATGATGACAAACGGGTGAGTCTTCCATTAAGCATGGCAAGTAAAAATTGGAACGACCTAGCGTCTTCTCTAAAACACGCAGATATGTACACACTTTAAATGTGATAATTTTCCAGGTTAAGTACTACTACACAATAAGTGGATTTTCCACTTCAGTTTGAACTGAACGCCACTTAGTCCATGAGGAACAAGTCAGAAAGAAACAATAAACTGAATACAACTCTGTCCATTCGTATGAAATTAAAACTAGGAGTTCCCGCAACGCCGACCCTCACAGACATGTGTTCGATTACTGCCTGATTAACAAAGAGTTCTTAGATTAACAAATTGTCCAGATGTTTAAAAAGTGACAGACGATAGGCTACAGCTCTGGTGAGTGAGGCGTACCGTCTGGCCTGAGCTTGTGCGGACGGATAAAATTCAGTTTCTATCACACTACTTGAAGAACAATGGCGACAAGTTCGTTCGCAATCAAGTACATTGGAGTGTACACAGTCGACCGCACAGCACACTCAACTTGTCAGAGATGAAGAGAAACAGTCCCAGGGTAGACTTTGGGCTGTAACGACGTGACTTCGTTTCAACAATAGCGTTTAGGTGACTACTTAAAACAGCAGAGATAAGTTCATAAGGATTTCATCTTTAAAACACAATAATCGACCAATTATCATCATCATCAGAGAGAGCAATACCTCAGTGGTTTACACTGATGCTTAACTGCTACAATCAACCAATGATGCACGGTACACTCTGAGGTGTTTCCAACTGTTTATGAGTTGACAACTTTATGTATCGTTTCCATGACATTGTATGTTAGTCATTTTCATAATATTAGTGGGGGAAAAACAGAATTTTGGAAAACCAAACTGAATAATATTCGCATTAGGCATTGTTGAAGTATGTATTGTTGAACACAGCAATGAAGGAGAATAAGAACGTTTGTTACAGGTTAGGTGAAGAAGAGGAAATCTGCAGCTACTTGGTTACGATGACTCATTATGCACATACAATAAACCTATTACAGTATACTGCACCTAGGGGTTACATTAAGCATATGATGAAAGAAATAAAGGGAGTCAGAGTAGGAAGCTTCACATTGATCTAGATTCTACATTACTTCTGACAAGTTGCTTAACTAAAAACAAGTACCAACTTTTGATCGTTAACCAGGAAACCGTTAATACACTGTTGTCCACACAGGTGGCATGAAAGAACACATGACAGAGACTCTGTCAGCATATCTGGAGTAATTTACGAGCTACTGAAGTAATCAACCGAAGTGCATTGATCATCACAAACGCCATAAGAACATAAACATCCTCCTGTTTGCAATCGAACAGTAAAGTGAACCGAACGTGACGAGTATTCGTGTGGAGGCAGAAGTTTGGAACATTACTAGTGAACAGCACGGTAAAATGTTGATTAGGAATCGATTCACTCATGAAGATGAACTGCCACGATAGGGTTATCCTGAGACGAGCATTTAGTTCCACGAACCTCACTGCGGCGTTTATCAACAAGCATGTAGTCCTCGTATTCATGGAATAATCAAGAAGGGGAGTAACTGGGTTTTAAGACAGGCATAAAATGTGACTATCCACTTCATCGCCCAGAAACCTCAATTTAGGTTAGTGAAATGTGAGATCACTGAGACAAATGTTTGTCTTTTACTGAAGACGTACGGTAAAAATTGCAAATTTACCATCAGAGATGCACAAATAACACTACTGATTCAAATATGAACGATAAAAAATACACATTAAATTCAGTTGAAAAACTACCAACAAAGTGAGGCAAGTTGTCCAAAACGCACACCTCACTTCAGACAATAACCCTACTACACATCTAAATAGCTTTCTATACAGTGTTTGTCATTTCAATATGTCTATTACTATTCGGTAAGAGAAAGACGTCCAACTTGATGCTCCGTGCCAAATGAAGTGTCAGTTATCAAAAAAGTTGAGCGGATGATCAGCAACACAGGCCTGGGGGGCATGCATAACAAAATTTCTCAACGCGTAAATGAAGCAAACAGATATTGGATTGATAACAAAGATCAACATAATTTATATCGAATTACAAGGACCACTAGAGGTCACAACAATTACTCGACGGAAGGTTGACTGGCACGAGGAAGTACCAGTAGATTAAAGATGGGCAAATTAAGACAAAAACGAACCGACAGCTAAAAAACGCCTACGTTAAAAACGGTCTGATCCACTAAGATATATTCGATTACGTATGGAAGAAAGCACGAAACAGAGGATGAGATCAACTAACCATAGAGCAATGAAAATGAAACATCTTTTTTGGACTGGCGTAATTGGTTCAGCAGAACGACAACAGGTTCCATCTTCGAATTTCATCTGATTGTTACAGTACAGATTGAGCAGTACTTGTACGTTCTAAAAATAAACAGGAACTAGAGATCATCGCTTAGCAAAACAAAATGATGATTTATCGCCAACCTCCTTAGAGCTACTCACAATGTAGAGTTACAAAAAAAATCAATACGGACAAGTGTACACCAAACCTTAGTGTGAAACGGCTAAGTGATCAAGATTCAAAATTAGCAACGGCGGGTGACAATTATTTATGAAAGGTCTCCCGGGTTGTTATTAAACGAGTTACAAAATATACTAAGATTCACCTCATACCTAAGTTATCTGGAAACAATAGTGCGGATAGTTCGATGTACTATGAAAAGTGTTCCATAAGCGCTTACGCTTCAACAACCGTTCAGGTGCGTCCGTACTGCACTGGATGTCATGACAACCATAAGGTCAAACGAATTATCATTAAATGGGCAAATTGGAAATAGATCACCTGAATCAGTTGTTTGGAAACCAAACAAACTGTAATAGCTTCACAAATTACTATGCAGCATACATGAAGTAAGTATCACTAGTATTATTACTCAGTAGTGCACAAAGCATTAGGTAAGAGTTGGCGCACACATTACACATGATGACCAAATGGAGATCAAATCACGTGTTTGACAACACAACAATGAGTTAATCATCATTGTTAATATGGCATAAACAGGGGTTAGTAGGACAAACACAGTCCCCTAGATGCATCGAAAAGCGATATTCAAAGCCACCAACACGAAAAATCGAGAGTTTACTGTATTGCCATACCAATGGTTCGTTCAAATAACTCAACTGAATGGTTCAACAGAGGATCGGGCGTATGATCTAACCCGTTAGGCAATGCTAACTGCAGGCTGAACGAAAGTGTCGCAGGGGGAATCTACAGTACTGAAAGTAAACGATATGAATTGTCATCCAAAACGGTTCACGGTAGGCTACCCGGTGATGCCCCAACTTGTTGTTTACATTCTTTCTTACAAAAAACGAGTGGTACATCGTTCTGTCAGATCCACGTATACAACGCGAAGAAGTGAGCGTTGAATCCAAGACTACAATCAGACAGTACTGCAACACAGAAAGATAAGGTGCACATTAGTGTAGGAAGCTCGTAAGTGCTTGAAGAAATAACAGCCATACAGTGAGGTCTAGAAAATAGTCCACAGAAGTAGCGAACGTCCTGATAATCGAATATCGTTTTCCGATGAACAATAAAGGACGAAAAGTCGCTCGATAATGCAAGATCTTTATTGCACAACTCGCATGTTGGTCCGATTTCGTTCAGTGATGACCAGTGCAGTCGCCCGTGTTGTCCGTAATCTACTCGGTGTGTGCTTTGGCCATATCTCACTAGTGCGTCGAGATATTCCACCGAATGTCAGAATAACTGCGTCTCATATTTGATCATCCATCACACAATTACACTAGGATAACACCAACAAATTGCGGAACCTCTTTCGTTATTGTTCGCCAGCAGTTGTTGCAAACTGAGCATTTTATGCGGTCCGATTCGAAGTACGTTCAAAATCTCCCGTACAGAGAAGTTAGAAATGAACTTATTTGTGGTCGGACTGCAATGCCTTCAGTCGTAGTGACTCTGATTGATCATAGTACCACGCAAGTCGCTACTTTATCAGGTTTCACGTAGTCTCCTGTGTAGTCGCTGTCTTAATCTGTTCCTAGTCAGCCGGTTGATCGAACCAGTCTGAAAATAATGTCATCGAAAAACGTGATATCTGCTATCAGGTTGAACGACAGGCCGTACACAGATGCATCTACGCACATATAATGTCTCCGGAGACTACGGTAAGTTAATGTGCGTAAGACCACTTTGGAGAATAGGTCACAGTTCACCTAATATAGCAATTCAACGTACGAAAGAGAGGACAGCCTGCTCAGGGATTTGAGAAACAATTAACTCAAGCCGGAAACTCAGAATGGCATTACACAATGACTTACAGGCATGGTGAGAGTATAGTATTGAAAAGATCAGAAACATAACGCGAATCAAGGTAGTTGCGACAAGAATATTTTCACGTCCGCCATACACGCGTTCACAGGTGTAAGCGATTTATGATATTTGCCTGAAAAGTCGTTATCTGTAAAACAATAGATGTGAACATTCTGGTTCGAATGAACTAGTGCAATAACAACATCAGCAACCAACCTGATACATTGCCTCTGGTGAAACATGGAAACCATCAGAAAGCGGTGGAGGCTGTGTACACGGAGGTATCTTGTTGACACTGTCCACTGAACAGAGAGGAAACATGACTTAATAACGTTGGGAGAAGACATACATACACAGAAACACAAAGACAAACAGAATAAGCTGAAACATGTCATAAAGACGACAGATGATGTGCAGGGCAACTAATTTCAAAATAACGAGATATGATGAAGGATGATTCACGAAACGCTCAGTACTTACGGAATTGAAGGCAAGCTTTAATGTAACACGTTCTAGTCTTATTAGCTTACGAGACTACTATCTAAGTAATACACTCAATTTCATAATCATTTTCTGCACATTTCGTTTATTTAAAACAAATTTAAAAAATAATGCTTCGCACACATACAATCACAAAATACAGTCTATATCACTAATCAAAATATCGCTCAGAGAACTCAACATTATGAAAAATCTTAATCGTGTCGCCATCGAATAGAGCTGGTTGAGTAATCATTGTCTCCTCTAGAGGCGATCGGACAACTTGGGCATTATTCACAAACGGATGTGGCTGAGTGATTGCATACAATAATTCCGTTGTGTCCGATGCCAGGTTAACGAGACTGGTAATTCCGGATGAACGTGGCCTGAGTTCGAATCCAGAATACGATGAGGATATGCACTCTTGGCGAGGTCAAACAGCGAGAATCTACTGTAAGACTTCTTTCGGAAGAGACTGGTTCAAAAGCCTACTTAGATGCAAAAGCATGGATCAAATGAGAATGACGTTCAACCAATAAAATGTACAGTTTGACATATTTGTCTACTTTTAGCAGCTGGAAGAAACTTCAACCCGGCGTAATGGGTTAACATTAATCTGACACAAATATACGAACATCTCAACCCGAACCGGATCATGAACCAACGCACTACTATTCAAGTTAGACTCGTTCGCTTAAGATGCACGTGGTTCATTCGGTTTAGGTTTTATCACATTTATCGCAAGAACACTCCAAATTAGTTTTCAGTAGTTAACTTTCCAGGTTCCTTGTAGAGGATCTAATCGGAACAGTGTCGACAGACTGCATTCTCCAGAACGTAGTACCATTGATAACAGGATCTACGAGATCGCATATTAACCAGTTATGAGAAAACGTGGTTGAAGAGATTGTGTATCAACAGTATGGAAGGAATGATACACGTAACAGCCCAAGTTCGTTATCCACTCATGACCCTGAAACCAGATGCAACATTATTTTGTCTAAGCATTAGGACTAAGTTAACCTCATGATAAACCAGGGGGTCATTCTGAAGGACCATCAAACAAGCCAGTCGGGATCGTATGAAACAAAACAGACAAATGGGCCGATAGCAAGCGAAAGCTTTCTATGCATCCGAAAGAGTAATTATAGACCACTGGACGTAGAAAAGAAGGATGAGATGATGTACACGTAGGTTCCATCGAAGTTCGAACGAAATCGAGTTTACTTAAGAGGGATTTGATGTGACTTCACTTAACGGAGAAGCATGACCACTAGGTTAGTAGATTTTCCAGGTCTTTGATGCAAATATCGTCGATCTCGATGTGAATAGATAGGACGGGAAAACTAGAGTTATTTTGGTGGCCAGTCAGATACGGAAGAATCTTGGCAAGTGGTGAAACACAGTTGGGTCTTGACCAATCGAATGACATACGTTTAGTCAAAAACTCCGTATTCACTGAGTATGTCCTTTATTTGGTCTGACAAACTAATCCGCAATTAACTGAATACGGAATCACCAGTTAGTAAGCTTCCTCACATGGTTGAGTTGCTCTTTATCCTTGCCGTCTCTATCCAGAACCTACTGACTGTGTTGAACATAACGATTATCGCAAATGCGTTATATAACCGCCTAACAGTACCGTATAAAATTTGACGCAACTTCGATTCGGATTCGCCGGGTTAATTTCGCCTCCGCGCTACGTAACGTTAATAGATGGTTTGTTCAACTCTCATCAGCAGACTCGTGCTCCCATTAGTGCGCAACAGATAACTGCACAAAAAAATAACACGATCGGTTACCTGAAGCCACTGAATGAAACGTAAACGAATTAACACTTACCAACAATCGCTGCCTCTTTTATGTTAGACGTGTCCGATACTTCCACCGGTGAAGGCTCTGGACAATGCCACTCAACCGCTGGGAAGCCCATGCGTTGAGCTATAAGTCGGTTAGATCGCCACACCTCCACACCAGGCACACCGAGCCTGAGATCGTGAACAGATCAACAAATGAGAGCGTAAAGTAGACAGGGAAAATATAAACAAAAGTAATTGTAATGTTATCGCCTGAGGATGATAGAATGAAGATAACATGATAGCGCAAGAATGATATATCATGAGGGAGTATGAAACTGAAACAATGCACGATGTTGATTTAACGATGAACATTTCCACTCAGGATTCAATTATGATTACACCCGCCCAGTGAAAATAAGGCCATCAGTCGAACCCACAAGTATGGTGTCACGAAAGCAAAGTCAATCGACCAATGATTTTACTATCTCTCTAGGATTGCACACACCACCTATCCAGCAAATCGACGTTCCTAACAGTTAATGAATAACGCGTCTTTTCTCAAGTTGAAGAGGAATGAACGTAAGCAAGAGAGTGGGGAAAATTGTAACAACGAAGTTCATTAAATTTTGTTCTCTATCATTTAAAATGTGCGTGCCTCAGCGAAAAGAGAACTGTCGCAGCAACGCGTATACATACACTCGGAGAAGGTTCTGGCCGGAAGACACAATTAACAGGTTGGATTGTAATCCACGGTCAACATGAGCACGTGATTAACTACGCCATTCAAAATTGGCTCTGATGGAGCGCTCAACCAGCAATATACACCATAACACTGTATGATTGACAAACGTATCTGTCGATTGAAATGGCGTATATGGTGACAGTGACGCAAAAAAGATCGTTTGATGAGAATGATGTCACTCACATTAAACACCAAACTAACTCGCCTGTATGAATTGAAAAACAAGTCATGGCGGCCCTCAACTACACGAAGCAGAAGTGCTAATGCAGTGACCAATAGAAACAAAACGTCACCAAAACAGTAACTTTCCCAGACGAGACCAATACTACAACATTCTAGCCCGGAGGACACTGTTTTTAGTCGAAGTACGACACGTTCCCCGAAGTTAGAATGTAAGAACCAGTAAAAGGTTGGTCAAATGTATTACACCTAGAGTTAAAAGCATATCAGACAACCACTATAGAGAAATGCAGGAAAGCAACACATTACAAGATTGAAAAAGAAGTCAACTCACAGGAATTTTTGAGCCACATTATTGTAATCGTCAATGGCTTTGTTTGTGATCGACTTGTGGTGCGGCGTCAACAGACCTTCAGCAACTGGGTCTAGGAGGAAGTGAGAGTAATTTAATGGATATGCCATGGTAAAACTAATGAATGAAATACACGGCTAATGGAACATACAAATGAAGAGAAGAAAACTGGAGGGGAATGCAAGCTGAATAGCCATTATGTTGCTTCAATCCATCAGTTGATGTCGTGTAGGTGTAGTCGAGAAATACGCCAGTTTGCAGTTTACATAAGCCAAAAAATTCCGTAACTTCCATTGTATATCCAGATGTCTCCATAAAGTGACACTTAGTGAACAGTTTGATCGGTCACACGCAAATTGAATGTAATAGCACATGCGAAAGTATAGTGATATTTTAATTTTTTTTTAAAAACACGAAGGAGCGGGGCAGACAAGAAACATGGAATATTAACGAAAAACATCAAGCTATGATCCCATCGAAAAGGTCACCAATTCAGATCCAAAACCACTTTTTACCTTGGAGCATCCATACTGTTCGGAGCAAGGACATTGAAGATAGTGCCCTGGCCAGTGCCTCCAAACTACCTGTACGTAAAATGTAGGAAAGAATACCATGATGTATTGCTTCTGAAAGGAACCCAACTTGCACAGAAGCAAAACAACGAACAGTGAATGAAAGGATAAACTTGACAAGGAATCCAGGTTGATAAATGCAAGAATAAATGACAAATGGGCGATAAATCCCGGGAAAAGTGCACAAGTAAGAGGCAAATAGAAAGCGTTAAGAACCATATAGCACCACTTCCCACTGAAGCACTAATACACACAAGACAACAGAAATGGGTCAGTAAAGAGAGAAGTATTCTTAGCTGTAGGAAAATCATAACATACTAATCTTGCTTGTTCAGTTGTGGAGGGCAGGGAAAGCACAGGGAAGCTGTCGCACGAATACCGTTCTAAGCCCACATACAATTCAGTAGTTTATCTGCAAAATGTACATAACTTGATGCTGAATATTAGAATTTAACCGTACGGTTTTTGATAAACAGATCATATCTATTACTCACAATCGTTACTCATAAGCGACAGTGGTTGAGCGTTCACATATGATAACTCGGTCGTGCCCAGTGTGAGGTCAGTCGTGCAGTGGTCAACGCGGTTGCCTCATGAAAGCGTGACCCGAGTTCTAGCCGCGGCCGTCGCAAGGATACACATTACTGACGGGGTGTCCTGGCAAGAGCGAAACTCGAGTTCAGTTGCTATTTCCGAAACCGGCCGAATGGAAAGTTTATAGGAATGCGACAGCTGCTATCAATTGTGGGTGATGTTCAACTTCAAATCTATTCTATTTTTTTGTCCCCTAATAAGAGCGTATTCGATAAGCAAAAAGTCGAATCACAAAGTTATCCGTGTTTCCCTGAGAAAGTGATGGCTGTCGTATGATAAAACCAGTTCTCTGACATAATCTGCAACCTTGACGTGGTAGTCGAACTTGCTCACCGACTTCAACCGAAAGATAATGTACGATCCTACGAATATACGGTAGAACTATTTTACCAGTTTTAACGTTGCTGTCTTCCTTATAAAACGGAGGTCAGACAAGGAGCATTCCGAATGTTAAAAGGATAACCGCGACTGCTGGTGTAATATCTCATAGAATCGATAAACCTTCGATATCATTCGCAGACTACTGTGCGAAACAGTAACCGGAATCAGGTATCTTACTCATCACGCCCTTACGTTCGGTGAGTTCCTCATTTCCACGTGAGTCGAACTCTTAAGTCACTGATTCCGGGGATGGCCCCTGAAGAAAACTCTATCTGCCGTAGTCCCACACAACGGACCTTCTAGCCAGTGAGTCCAGGTGAGGTAATGCGACGGTATAAACGACGGAGAATTAAAGGAGGTTGACATTGTTCAGACAATGAAGTTATCCAGCGATTACTACGTTCAGGTTCTAAGTTCCGGTATTTAAACCAGAGAAAAAGCTCTGCATCACATGGGGACCACTATGTGCTTCTCAGCTATGAATAAAACTAAACCATATGACATCCAGTTACACGTGGTACCACTCTGCTGAAGACAGTCCTGCGTTTTGGGGTCATTCCTTTGGCACGAATCATACTGTTGCATGTGCCCACTTCGTTGACATTTGCTCAAAGGTCATACGCCTTCGAATGCAATATAAGTAACATCCGAGCGAAGATCACAAGAAGGTTCCTTGGGCGGTGCTTACGAACAAAGTGCCCGGATAAGGTAAGAGGAGAACCTAACGAACATTCGGAACACAACAACCATGGAAACCACGTTCCGGAGGAGTAGTGCAGTGGCAACAGGTACGAATTTTGACCACGTCAAATAACTTAATAAGTCAGTGTCACTCGATTCTCCTTGGATTAGCGTATGAAAACGTACCTATAGACTCAAACGTAGGTGTCAATTGACCAAACGTTCGAAAGAAACGGTGCCACTCATTTTAACTGGGAACGGCACAATGTTGCTGTCACCGATTCGTAGTTGTGATAGCTGTCGAGTTGGTGTCAACGAGACTACGGCTGAAAACAAGGGTTTACTTATCATCAACCAGCTTCCCCAAGTTAAAAAATAGGGGTAAAAAAAATTTCCAGGACTGGTTCAGCTGGCCTCCACAGGCTCATGCAGACGACCAGACTTGAACGATTAGCTACTGTGTTCCAGATTGCGACCTGACGGGAGTGACTCTAAAGCTCAAAGTGCTGAGACGTAACACAGTTACACATGTAGACCTCCTATCTCCTCCTTCGAAGGATAGTGGACGAAGGTTGACACTAGATAAACAAAATCTTTCAGAAGGTTTTGGAAACTGAAAAGGTACCTCGTGATTGATGCTTACGAACAGTTATTCTCGTTTTTGAATAGGTGGTCTGAGGTTAGTGTGATAATCACACAGGCATCAAGCTAGCGTCCAACATAAAGTTACTCACTGATGTCATATTGCGATATCTCATGAAACCCAGAGAACAACACATACACAAAGAACAGGCAGGATTTCGATCTAGTCGAGGGCTTACAGGCTAATGCGACTGTACGACGCGGTTCCGAACATTAACAGTCTAAAAGACAACCGGCTGTGGCAGTCATCTACAAATAAAATTTGTTTTCGAGTAGGGCTACTCGTGACGCTTTCCGGAACCCTATCCTTCTCAAAGGAGTCCCACAGAAATACTCTTTGATTTTGTAATAGATGAGATTGAAGGTGTGCTTGAACAATTTGAAGAGATTGGTTTTAAGTTTTTTCATGGCACCAAGTTGACCGTCACTGGCCAGGTGGACAGTATCCACCCGTTTGAATCCCCTACAAGGGATAGATAGATCATACATAGTAAAGTGATGATTAGGTTGGTCTAGACAGCATGCGCCCCACGCCGTCAAAGCGAGAAGTGGTCCTTCAGACATGGGACGCTAATACCTGCACGTTGAAGGGAGACAGTCTGAGACTGTGGACCGTTCCCCGAACTTGGGTAGAACACTGTAGTTGGTTTATAACGTGAGAAAGAACATCAGGGGAAAGTGTTGTCCTTGTAAACCATCACAGTGAGTGATGTCCAAAAAACACCTGGTTATCGCTGAAAGAAAAAATATACAACGAGTCGAAGCGATCTCTTTTGCTCCGCGAAATGGAAATATGTTCTGACTGAAACAAATATATCAACAGAATAGCTGTGGCCGATCAACGTTGTGTCCGAATGTTAGCCCAAAACCAGTGAGGTGATCATGTGAACAACGCAACAATTCGGGATAAGCGAACTGTGAAGCAGATAACGCAAACAAGCAGCAGGTGACGGAGGTTTCAGGTATTTCATACGCCAGCGTTCGCTTACCGCATCAGACATAGTTTAAAGACCACACCGGCAGTCACCATCGAAACCAACATCACAGACAACAACAGATCAGTGACGCTCACTTACGCCTAACTGCCAAACAACAAACCTCGTATAGGAAAAGAGAAGATAAAAGGGGAGATGGAGCAACATAACTACTAAAAATAGCTATATCTTTGTTCAATCAATCAACATCAACGTGCCTACACCTTGAAAACAAACTACCGGGCTATAAGTGAAAACAAATCGCCAACAGCAAAACGGATCCCCAACAGTTTTCGCCGTCCATAATTATCATGTGCACTCATTTCACATACAACACCACTAAACAAAGGCGATATGCACACCACTAAGTTCGATTAGCCCCAGTCTCACTCAACGTCTCCAGCCACCGACTATGTAAGTCGCATGATACCCAGGTCGGCAGATGAACCCGACCTACAGTGGCCAACCCCTTGGTGAACAACTTCATTTCTACACGCCGGCACATCACCTGCTCACTACAAACCTTAAGCCACTCAACTGCAACATCAGTAAACAGTGCTCCATTTGGCAGTTGATTGGCTGGCATCCCAGATTCATGGCATAAACAATCAAGTCTGTGGAAAACCGAAACTTGAACAACAGCGTTTGGTTAACAGTCATCACCAAATATCCATTTCCTGACCTCTTCGTTGTTTACTCGTTTGTGTCACTCGGTGCGAACGACCGAACGGAGACACTGATCGTCAAATACTTCAAGACGATTCAAGTATTCTACCCTGAGCAACTAAGTTCCGCAGACGTAAAGAAATACAGCCCTCATTGTCGCCCTATATATACCATCAATGAGTCACAAACACGTATCTTTGCTATCAGAAATGTACCTTACAGATAGTCGCCTCTATTTCACTCCCTACACTTCAGCCAACACTGACACAGCTTCCCAAATGCACATACTGGTCAACAACCTCCATAACTTCATTATCCAACATCAAGTCTACGTAATCACAGCAGCCTCACAGAGGCACTTTGCAACTGAAACCTCCAAAGCGCATTCCGAATTATATAGCAAAATGTGGAATAGCGTCTAGCACTGTTTGTGCTGCTTGAAAATTGTCAGACAATAACACCCTACCGTCAGTGTAATCCAGATCAGCTAATCTTACACCGGGCAGAAGGTCCACGCCGACACCTTCGCAGTACCACAGCCACTCCTCCATTATTTCATCCACAACAGAAGTAAACGAACAGCCATCACGTACGCCGCTCTTGCCGATAAAACCCTCAGACATTTCACCGTAAACCCTAGTCTGAACTGAAGTAGGGGAATAAAGCGCCGACAGTATGTTCATATAGTTGTTCGGCAAACCTCTACGTTTAAACAGCTGTACAACTGTAGATCAATCTACCGAATCGAACGCACATTTAGAGTAGACAATAAACGGCAATCACTGGTCCGCGGTACGCATGACGCTGCGCCAGAATTTGGCGGAGAGTAAAAATGTGATTAACGCATTCCCGATCAGGGTGAAATCCTGCTTGTCCTTCCTTAATGTCGGCCTAAAAACAATCATCAAGTGACGCCAGCACACAGGGATCGTCTCTACATCCATACGAATCGAAACAACTAAGTCAAAGTCCCAATTAACGTCTACCCACGTTCTTTGAAAAGTGTCCCCGCGAGGTCATCTAGGCCAGCAGCTCTAACACGTTTCAGAGCCCAAATGCAATCGCGAACCTCACTTTCAGTGGGTGGTTCCAAATCTATCGACCAGGGTTCGATTTTCCAAGTTTGTGGTAGTAACACAGTAGAAGCAGGAAACCAGCCAAACTGACTCTCATTGTTCCGCCAAACATTCCAATCTTCACGACTTACTGTGCATGAGTATGCCATCAGCCTCGTTCACAGCTTCACTGAAATACAGCCACCTGGAACCAGCAACATGGGTAACCTTGAAGAATCTCCCAGTGATCGCTGAAGCAAAAGTAGTTCCCATTTCCTTAACTTCCGCCATCGGCCAAGCCTCATGATCGACGATTAGGCTACGCTTCAGCTTTCGTCTGATCTCCTTCTTAAACATATTAAATGAATTGCCAAGAAGACTATTCCGTGTGGTATCTAACAATTTCAAGGATATCTCTGAGATCCAAGGTTTGTTTGCCGTGGAATCACCAACAACGCGTAGACAATGCGGATGCCGTAAATTCCATACAGCGACTACTACCCGAAATTCTAGTCTCTGAAACACAACAGACACCCACATTTAACGAGTCTAACGTGCGTGCGAGAGTGGCATGTTGACCTATCTGTTTTTGAGTGCGAACGTTGAAAACAAATACATTAATTCGCATTCTGGGCTTAAGCAAGGGATAAAGAAGGCCTGAGGCTGGTGGTCAGAGATGGGACTTAGTGACAGTGTTATTATGATTAGCTGTTGTTGGACTAACAGAGGAACTACTAGAAATGGGGATCGGCATGGGTTTGAAAGCTAAATTTGATAGGAAGGGGTCAGTAGCAACATGTTTTCACTTATCCACTCTGCTGTATGCAACAATTAGCGGAAGTCCGTTCATACTGTGAGATGGCCGATGCAGTGCGGAATAACTTGTGTAGTGAATATTCACCGTTGTATATGGACTGAGACACTACCAGGACGCACAGACATAGCAAAACGATTAGGGTTCTCACCCAAAGCCTTTGGTTTAGAAGCTTGTACCGCAAAGCATTGGGTGGGTGAAAGCGTATCAAAACAAATAGTTTTTCCTGAAAGGGATGCTAACCTTTTTCCAACCCCAACTTAGAGGGCCAGAATACTGTGATTTGTCAAACCTCTACCTATTGACCTACCTGATAATGAGTGACTCTGTCGATGTGACTGGTCACGTCGTCCAGTTTAGCTCAATGTGTAATGGCAATTTGCCACATTGCCTGAAGGTCCACATAACAACAGTTAGATAACACCAGATGGTGATCAAGAAGCGACGTGGCTAGGGAATGTGAAAACCTCGACGAATTCGTTGAGTAGTATGAGTAGGTATGGCCTAACAGGCTAACTACCCAGCCTATCGCGAAATAACTCGAATCATCCATTAGTAACGTTATCCGAAATAGTAACATGCTGTAGTTCATGACGTGTCTATATCGACAACAGTGCCAGCTCGGCTGATAACAAAGAAGCAGTCTGGCGAAGCGCACATTGATAATGAGATAAATTTATCACAAAAGGACTGTTCTGTAATCGAAATAGAAGAGACTGGATTAAATACGTAGACAGATTAATATGTGAAACATATCCAAGAGAGATTTCAGTCAACGATACAGACACCAATTCACTGAACAGTAAACTTAAGGACAGATAAAGTGGGTTGACAAAAATAAAGCAAAAATAGTCGTTCTATTTACCTGATAAACCAGAAAATACCAATAAATTATGCATACAGAATAAACAGAACTCACGTCTTAAGCAGAAGATTTGCAAACTGCCTATGCAAATCGTATACACAGTGGTTCAAACAATGACGAAAACAGTGAGCTGATTAAGCTGATACACTACACAAAGTTATTCATCAAAAATACGATGAGGATATATCTTTTAAAATCAAACAGTGAAGTAACTTACAATAAATAATCAGGAAGAACATTCTTATAAGAAACTTACGCTGATAATCAAGCAGGCCGATATCCGATTGGTTAAACCGGTTAATTGTTGCCTAAAACGGTTCAGAGATGTATTAATCACATAGAATTAACTGTAATACGCAGACTTCTGCCACACCATATAAAAGACATCCAATAAACACAAATGACACACCAATCTTTCCGTGTTTTATAACAGCTTCGTTTGTGAGTAGCACAGTACGTATATTTAGGAACTAAAGGGCAAGTCTCAACGCCAGAAAGACGATGGGGCAGAAGCGACTAGTGAAGTAGTGTGTACGTACTATGGGGGACATGCCACCAGGCTGAATGACAGTGTACTGCTACCCAACGTGTGTAAATACGTCAGCCGTGCAAAGGAGTGTACGTGTTCGTGGTCCTGTATTTTAACGTAACCTGTAGGAAATTTCATGCAGTAAGCAACTTTGCAGGCCAAGCATCATTTGCGGTTAAAAATATTGGTGCCGTGATGAACGCAAATATGAAAACACCCTGGCGTTCCAGAAGAACTTCGAGGACGTGGCCGAAGTGGTCAGAGGGAAGACCAACCGGAGAAAGCTGGCTGCTCAGCGGACGCTGGTGAACGGCAGGACGAAGGCGGTGCTGGATGTGGCGCGAAGGGACTTTGCGAAGCTGAAGAGAGCCACAGCATAGGGGGCGCTGATGGCTGTGTTTGACAGCCCGGAGGCCATGCGGCGATCCAGGGCGACCAGGCTTGGACAAGCAGTCGATTCATCCGTGGTCACCGCCGCTTTGAAAAGACTGCTGTACAGGGCACTACCAAAATTGAATCGAAAATCATGACGAAAGTTGTTAGCGGAGGAGTTTATTGAAGGTCTTTCGATGGCAGTTCACAGCCAAGTCCGTATTGCCCATCTTATCCAACGGATAGACCTTGATGAACTTGCGAAGGTAACGCGGGAGTTGGGAGTTATATCCATGGCCTCCCTGGATGCGAATGGCAGTACGGACAATAAGACACTGGAAGAAATGCAGAAAGCAATGGAGCAGCTGGCAGTGGATGTGGCTGTATTGAGAACAGCATCACGGAGGAACGAACGAAGCTGCTTCAGCCGTGGTGAAGAAGGACATTGAAAGAAGGATTACCCAACCAGGCGGCTTAAGAGGTCTAAAAATAGTGTGCTATGATTGTTCTTTTTGTTGAGCGGGTCAACTAGTAATGACACAACTGCTGTGATCGCACAAGACTCTTAGCCTGCGAGGTTATTTACTGCATGAAATCTCCTACAGGTTACGTTAAAATACAGGACCACGAACACGTACACTCCTTTGCACGGCTGACGTATTTACACACGTTGGGTGGCAGTACACTACCATTCGCCCTGGTGGTATGTCCCCCATAGTACGTACACACTACTTCACTAGTCGCTTCTGCCCCATCGTCTTTCTGGCGTTGAGACTTGCCCTTTAGTTCCTGAATATACGTACTGTGCTACTCAAAAACGAAACGGCCTGTTATACAACAAGGGATTTGATCTTCGAGATAACAGCGGTTAATACCCTTGATCAAAACGACTGACCGATTTCATGAGGACTAGCTGAGAAGTGGAGTAAGCTCTCGCAAGAGAGAGCGCATACATGGTACATTTGTTAAAGGGACCGACCGTATCGACTATAAGGCAACATACAACAATCTGCGGCTATGATTCATTCGTTCAATAATCGACATGGTTTGTTCCTCGTGTTCTTCCGTAGTTTCCGATCGTTTTCGACTCGCGCATGATTCCAGTTAAAGATGTGACAATAAACACTTGTACACAGCGAACTGCTTACGCGGCTTCTCTAATCGAACAAGCCGAATTCTCATACGAGTGCGGTATCATCAGCAACATCAGGTTCTGTAGGATGTTTCTAGAGGGCAAAATTCCCATGGGTTGACCCTGTCGCACTCTTTCCTATGACCTCGTCCAACTAGGCGCTGGTCACTGTTATTCTCGGAACCCGCGTCTATAAGTACTAATTTATCCAGCCCGCCTCTCTCAGTCAGTGAATCTCACCTATTTGCCCAAACACCCAATGTTATTTGTCAATCGCACCCTCCCTACTCCTGTCAATACGGCCTTCATACGGGCCACAATTCGTCGATTGGTCGTCGCCTGTCAGTTGCCAGTGCTTGCAGTTGGCGTTTATGTTGAACCATTGACGGCCCACTGCGGCCAATCATTGTACCTTAGCTCGGAAACGCAAATAAATCGAGGTTTGTTTCTGCATTCGACCATATTGTTTATATTACTAGTACCACGCTGCCAGCGACTTGATTTGGTTCTGAGATTTGGCGCCATTGGTTATACGTGCGTCGCCCAACGTTCGTCGAAAGAACGTACAGGTCCGTCAATACTTATTGTCAGTTGTAGCTATTCACCTGGACGATGAGAAAATACGGTGAAATTAACACGCCTATTAGCGCATGTTTGTTGAGTGCTGGTATACCTAAGAACTGGTTTCAGTAGTTGCAATCTTTCCGAACAGGACTGTCTGTAGTTTTGTCCTTGTCTATCCCACAAATAATTAGCTATCGCATATATAGCTCCACACACTTAACAGTGGATGTGCACGGAAAAGGACACAAAGCGTCCAAACACTGTTACTGTCTACATAATTTTATAACGACGGTTTAACGCACAAAATTCTTTTCTTGAGAAAAACAGATCACAAAAATCAGAGGGTTGGTTTCTCAGTCATCTGTAGAAGGTGATGAACAAAACGGAAAGCTCTCATTTTCCAGTAGGTCTGATGGAAATGTACGTTCTTATGCAAACGACTTGTACGTATCATCTTGACTGGATACATAATTGACACATTTTTGTTCATATATGCACTATTAACCGCATTGATACGTCGTATTTGATACCTCAACGCGGTTCGATGTTTTATGACCTTTTACTCAAAATTCCGAACTTCAAGGTGACCTCGAAAAAAACGGCCGTGTTCAGTCGTTGTGCACCGGACACGGCTGGCAGGTCCAGGTCGTCTACCACAGCTGGTGTCTGTAACATCCTAGTTCGCCACCCACCCACCCACACATGCACACATTAATACCGCTAACGGTTTAGGACTGTTATTGGGCACGAACACTGTCAAACCAAAAAAAGCCACCGGACCCTCTTACACATGTTCCCTTTACGAGAGGGTTGAACCGGGAATGACACAACACATCGCGCTCGGACCTTGTGACGCGACGTAAACGGTCGCACCGAGAGAATTTTGTCTCCGAGGCCTGTACAGCTTCATACAGCAAAGGAGATACAAGTCAAAGACAACTCTCACATAAACTCCATCCCTCCGTCACACCCCGTAAACTTCCACTCGTTCAATTAGTGATCCACTACAATAATTTCTACAGTGCTATCAGGATTTCGATAAGTCCAAACGCTTTGTTATCTGGTTTGTTATCCGCTTATATATGGTACACTACTATTTACGTGTTATATACATATGTATTTTTTATTGGCGTTATTATCTTTTGGTTACAAGTAACCTTCGTGAAAACAAACTCACACTTTCCTCAGAAACCTCATGGCTAACACAAAAACGGGCTCACTTACCGTACCCAAGGAAAGTACCAAGTGTGTTGGTGGTCGCTTGAGACACTCATCGTCGAGTTTTGATCCGCCAGCTGACAACAAAGAGGCGTTTACGATTGGATTCTGCTCGGAAAAGGCGCTCGCCCCCGGCGCACTTTGCCACGCAGCGATCAAATTAATTGTCTCTGCAGTTATCTCGTCATGTCTTAAGAAGCACTGTGAACAAGAAAGGGAGTACGAAAAAACCTAGAAATATGCAGGTAAAATAAAGCTAACAATTTATACTTACACAAGGTCAAAGGTCAATACCCAACTTTTGATACAACCACCGCCCCAGAAAATTGAAGGAAATCGGTTCAAGAAGCTTCGCTCATATAGGAAAAAAACTGAACTGGTCAACATCTACTAATAAACCAATTCGGTTTCGTGCACACCAGGGGAAGTTCTGCTCATAAATCGAGCTAGGTAGGGAATAACAAACAAAGAACGTGAGAGGATGCGATCGAACTGATTAAGGCAAAGCAATGCAGCACAAAGACGGATCAGTTAACCAGAATGTAATGCCTGATAGCAAGTGTAAGCATAAATTGTGAATTCAAAAGCAGAGCCCCTCTTGAACCGGTTAAACAGAGCCGTTCGAAGACATGGAATACAATAAGAAGTATTGTTGTTTTTCTACAAAAGGTGTTCTATTTGGTAAACTAAAATGCTACATGTCACTCAAACATTCATTCTGACTGTTTTGATGTGTATATCAAGAACGTGGAAAAAGGTTCATATGTGTACCCTCAACTGAAGTCAAGCGGATGCAAAAAAATATTGTCTTTACAATTCTAGATGGCAATTTTGGGCATTTAACACAATGGAATTTACAAATGAAGACAACGTGGCTCAAACATCTTAGGGTACATAAAAGTTCATGAGCCCTGTGGAAACAAATCATAGGCAATATCTTTTAAAAAGCCATTGCTTCAGCACTGTAGTTAGATGGAACTTATATGAAAGTCGATAAAGGTAGGAATAACAGAACAATAAGACACATTGTGAACATACAGCATATTGTATCACAAACTACCGTAAAGTATAGAAAACACACTCCCAACTGATCTGAACTGAATGGATTGGGAGAAAATATTAGACGAAAATCCATCGCAAGCCGTAAACTGAGGAAAAATAACGGAATGACCATGGGAAATTACACCGTATTGTGTAGGGTAAGTTGAAGATGTAGATTTTAAAAAATCCAAAACGGGAAATTCAAAAAAGATAGCTGAGGAACAATACATGCAGCAGGAGAGCACACATGCTGGTAAAGTTAACGATCAGTTGATACGAGATGGAGAGGAACTTAAGGCGCTGAACACAGAATAATAGCTTCTTGTCTCCAGTGCAACATTGTTTAAGTGGAGATCACGTCATATTGCTAGCCACAGAAACAGCCAAAACTCTACAAGATGTAGTCAGGGTGAGTGAGATAGACAATTGTGAGAAAGTCATTCGTAATAACTAACTTTGATAGGTGAAAACACATTCGCGCATTTATAATTCTTAAGGGGCAAATAGGAGGACCATAATTCTTTTGACAATTTCAACAAACTACTAAGAAAGACAAACAAAGGGAGTAGAATGTAAAGTTCAATGTTCATGACTATATCATCTGCATATTGGGGTAGAAATTTATCTGCAACTGATACGCAAATCGTGGAAAGTTAAAATAAGAATGCATAGCATAGAACGAGAGCCGAAAGTGTATGAAAACAAAGCTTGACAAACAGAGAATGGCTGGCAAAACAAACAAATAAAACATCAAAGCCAGAATCGTTAAGATTAATATAATATGCATGTTCTTGACTCTGGAAAGACGATTTCACCTCCATAGAATCCACAAGTGTGAATAAATAGTAAAAAACTTCATGTGGATTCATGTAAGATGAATGTTTATCAGTATGCTATCGGTAACCACATACATGCAAAATATCGCTCAGTAAAAAAGATTAACGCAGCAACCTGGAAAATTACATAAAAACGTGATGGTATGATATTTACATCACAAACATGTTTCTGTCGAAGACGACAACAGTTGTGGAAACTTACAACAATAGATTGTTCGTTTTTCAAGATCAAAGAAACATCCGTAAAATTGCTCTGTGACCGCAAACCAGAGGTCCAAGATCCATTCAGATGTTTCGTGAATGCATCGAATAGAGTGAACAGACGAGAATCACCAATGAAGTACAAACGTGCCCAGTTTCCCCGAGAGGCGAGTTCTTTGATGCACATTTTGCTGTCTCTATACGATAATAATCAATAATCGGCCGACCAAAAAATCGATAACATACTTAGTGTTGTAAATGTGCGTCATGCAACCAAACGGGCGCCACTCGCCGGCCGGACCAGCACTTCCATCACTTAGCAAAGATTTGCACAAATTTCCACCTAGATTGAAGTCAGTTCGGAAAACGATTACTCACAAACTAACCTGGTTTGATTAACATGAGCACCCCATGATAGATCGAGAAGCACAGCATAATCAGAAATGCAAAAGTCTTGGCATTCCGAAAGTTGAAAATGGTCTTGATAGTGTGTGTCGCGTGCACGTTCGTCATAGTGTTCATTCGGGGAGCTGGCGGAATAGCCGTCATACAATCAAATGTACCCAGGTTGCTGACGGAACATAAAACTGAAATGCACAACAGAACAAAACTGCAAAGTAGCAGAGAAAGTTACGAGATGATTATTAACAAAACAGTACAACAATGTTAATGTATGCGGCAGTTGACCCCCTCCTCAAGCACTGTGGTAGTGGCTTTCAGCATATACGTTAGAGAAGTAAACATGACAGAAGCATAAAAGATCACGGATGGAAGTACAATAAAATTGCACAGAATTGTACCAGATCATATGAGGTGGTCAGGAATTTGATAGAAGAATATAACTGACGGAAAACTTGATTCCGTCCGAAAAAATTGATGCAACACTGGTAAAAGGCAACTTATTCGCTCGAAACGATGGGTAGTTAACCTCACATTAACATCTAGTCAACTATCATCAGGAATAACTAAGCATAGGTGGTTTGCGTTGTTGCTTAACCATGGAGAAAAGAGCAAGCTCTAGGCAAGAAACATAAAGAAAACAGGGAACCTAACTATCAAAATCAACCAGGCCTCTAATAAAAACTTGACATTAACGTGCTTACAGCTTGTAAGCAAACAGCCGAGCTATAAATTAAAATAAGGCGTCACCAACAAGACAGCTTCCTTACGGCTTTCATTGCTCCGCGTCACTAAGTGCACCTAGTTTAGAGATAACCCGGTCTAACAGTGACAATGTTCACGCAAATGACCTCGAGAAATCGACATCTCACTCAAAATCTCCTGTCACCGACCCCGAGTCGCGATGACACCAACCTGGGAAACAAACACAACCAACATCGACGAACCCTCTGATGAACAGCTTCATTGCTATACGGCAAGCCACCACCTGTGCGCACCACACCTTACGATAGTCAGCCGTGCCATCTATAGAAGTGGTCGGGTTGGTGGACGTCTAATTGGCATCTTTAGTATATGGCTTGACCATGTACGTCTAGGCGTACGTAGTGACTGAACAAAGGGAATCGCTTGACACTTGTTACCAAATACCCACCTTCTAACTTCCTCGTTACTTACCTCGGAATGGCAGCCGATGCAAGTGATCAAACGCAGATATTAGAAGTCGAATACCTAGAGATGGCTCAATTCCTCCATTCCAAGTGACCAGGTTTCGTAATCGAAAGGTTTCTCAGTCCTCACAAGCGACCCTTAAGATCTAGAGAGATATCTCTCTGTCCTAGCTTACAACATACTGCCACAGCCTTGGAGATGAAAACTTTTATTTCAATCCGTATGCTTCTGTTGCTGCTGGTTCAACTTCTTATGTACACAAACCGGCCAACAATCTTCATAACTTCATCTACCATCAGCTGTACGTAATCACAGCAGTCTTTCAGAAGTCCTTTGCACTTTAAAGCCGCAAAGCGCATTTTGGAATACTTGTCAAGGTGCAAAATAAAGTCCATCATCGTCTGTACTGCTTGAAAACCGCCAAACAACATCTTCGTGTCAACACAATCAAGATCAGTCAATCTTTCACCAGATGGAGGGGTCACGCTGGCACCTTGTGGGGGCCACAACAGTCACTCACTAATTCATCAGAAACAAAATTAAACAAAAATAGTTAGAGTGATCAGTCTTGATATATACTGCTGTTGATACTGAAGCTATCAGACAGTTCGCTTCAGATCCTAATCTTAGCTGAAACACGAGAATAGAGTGCCTACAGTATGTTCACATACTTGTTCGGCACATCCTTGTATTTAAATTACTGCGGGAGCATGGATCGGTTCACTCAGCCAGATGCACCTTTACAGTCGAGAAATACGGCAATCTGTGGCTGGCAATATGCATGACACGGCTGCAAAACATGGCAAAGGGTGATCACTACACATTCATCCAAGACTAAATCCTGCATTTCCCCCAAAAAGTCTGCCTCATGTGATACAGTGAGCAGATAAAGTAGGATGGAAGCCAAAACCCAAATAATAATAATAATAATAATAATAATAATAATAATAATAGAGCTCAATCTAATCGATATTTGGCTTTTGCAAGGGCCTTTGAACATTTTCGTGAATATCGCGACTGTTATCAAGTGATCCCGGCAGAATGGGATGTTCTCCGCCATCTACATGAGTTGAAGCAATTGAGCCAAGGTCTCAATTAACACCTACCTACCTCCTTTCGAAGAGGTCGTCTCTAGAAGTAATCCTACTGCGTTTGAGAGTCGAAATGCATTTGCGGACCACAGTTTCGGCAGGTGAGTCAAACTCTACCGACCACAGCACTACAGTACAAGCTTGTGTCAGTAACGCAGCAAAAACAGACCAGCTAAACCGGCATTCCAACCTTTGTGCAAACTTTTAGTTAGCTTGCGTTTAAGTTCTCGACGGTCATCATCATATTCAGAACCAGGTGGGATCGAGCAACGCTTGTTCAGGAGGTTTATCGACGTGAAGAAAATCCAATTCTGTCGCAACTGAACAGCTCCCTTGAAACATACCTGTTCATAGCATGCTTTCATAGCAGCGGCAATTTGTTCCCACTGTTCGTTAGGATCACTCATCCGACTCGAACTGGGTAACTCGTTCACCAACGCCTTCTGGTAAGCGTTCTTTACACCCTCATCGCACGAATGCCAGTTAAGTACCTTGCATTTACGAGCGTAGGTCCTCTGAGCGAATGACAAGACAAAACGGGCAAGCACAACAACGTGGTATGAGTCCAAGTGGCTGCTCCAAAAGACACGACAGTCCTTAACAGAGTGGCGCCACCTGTAACTAACTGCTATATGATCCAACTGTGTTCACGGTTGGGAAGCACACAACCGTGCTAGAATCGTAGACTCGCGTCTCCGACACACAGCACACATCAAGCTTCAGACTTGAGAGA
>LUCH01002108.1:5522-20956 GCA_013368495.1 Paragonimus heterotremus
CAGAAATGAAAAAAGTCAGTGTATTATTCCGAGGATAACAAACAGCCTTTGAAGGTAGGAAGAAGGAACCGGCTGATTTCTTTTTTTCCCAGCAAAAACCCGTCTATTTGTTAGCTTCTATCAAGGGTACTTTGGCGAAGATTTTTCTCACAATCTCAGTCTCATATAGTCCGAAGTAAAAATGAGCTTGCCATTTTGCAATCGAGTTCATCTTTAGTTATATATGTAGACAAATGCTCATTTTTGGATCCGAGGGTGTCTCTTAATGTCTCAAACCAATGTTTGCTAAATTCATAAAGTAAAAGTCCAAACAATTCGGATAAAATACTATCAATTAATTGGGGAGGATATGTTTCAATATAAGACTGTGTTTACCAGTTACGTGATGCCCAGTAAACTGGTGGCTTGTCCAAGTTAATCGTATGCTTCACCGAATTAAAGATAGCAAAACATCAGCATATTATACCCATAAATATAAAAATGAGGGAAGGTGACACAACTAATCATATCAAATGTGCATATATTTGAACATTCAAAGTCAAGGTGCCTCAACCATGAAAGCAAACATCCGGGAAAACCACGCCCCGCCACTTCGTCAAGGATTAAAGTTTACGTCGTTGATTAATATGTCTTTTCGCCGTGCTCAGCATTTAGTGTCACGTTGGTCTGTCATATCAACGTTATTCTGGTCGTTATGTACCACGTTGTTGCATTGGCCCATTATTTGACCACATATACATTGTCATTTTTGAGACACCGCTTACATTTCGAACATTCAGGGGCTGATTTAATCAGCTCTAGCACGCTTAATGGGGAAACTGTGACAAACCCTGCATTCTGTTGGTATCTTTTTAGCAAAGCGATTTTCATTACCGGTCTTTTCATGAACAGTGACCCTTGCCAGATTAATCTTTTCGAACCGTAACCAGTAAAAACTTTTACAGAGGCGGGACTTATTTTATGACTATCGCAACAAAATTGAGTGAAAACCTGAAAAACAACTGAACGCTCAAGACCTAGAGATTAACGTAGATTATACGGTACAATCTGACAAAATTACGCATTGGACGTCATCCCCAAACACAAGTTCTGGTAGGTATTCCCTTCAAATCAGTTTTCGGTTTCAAGACAATAACTCACACGCCAAACTACATTATAGTTTACAGTGTGAAGGACAGATTTGTTAAAGGTGTCTGTCAAGCAATTCGTGTTATATAATTGGGCCTGTTGGTGTACATATCAGATTCTGTAATGCAGGCAAGTATTCTCGTGAAACAACCTCGGATTAGTTAGGATTTACGAGTTTAGTCGTTCACCCTTTTGTGCAGAAAGCTACGGATAAGTCTTTCATTCTAATACTGGAAGTGCAGAGATGAGTTTGAACATAAGGCAAACCAAGATTGTTTGTTAGGTTGGCAGCAAACTCTACTAAACTTCCTGGTTTTATCACTGATTGGCGCTCTGTATCTGTTATGTATTGGACTTGGTTTGAAACAGACCATCAGATAAAAGTCCTGCATTAAAAAATAGGTATGAATTTCTGGTACACAGTGTACAATATCTTAGAGTTGGAATCCCAAAGTGAGACCTAAAATCACTGGAAGAAAAAATACGACCTCCACTAGATGAGCTGTCACCTAGAAATGTGAGCGGACTTCCGTCGTTTTTAGGGGCAATGACAACTTTATAGACTCATACTTTCCGCACCGAAGTATTTTCACCCTCTTCACCAGTTTCCGCAAAAAAGCAAAAGATGGCAGTGGACTCAAATTCATGAATCCGCTTTCAATACACCTAAACAGTTTCTTTTTTCATTCCGCGTTTTGACACAGTGTGATCCAGGAAAGCGAATCATATTTTTTTTGCGATGTTTCTCCATACGGTCTGGTTTCTGTGCTGTTACATAGATATCCAGATGAATCGCAACGTCCCATGTCCTATTACTCGGGGAAATCCAGCGCAGCAGGCAGGAATCAGGAAGCATTGGATGTCATATTTGATGTGAAACGATTTCACCAATACCTTTTCGAACGACGGTTCACAATTTTCACGGAACACAAACTTCTTGTTCCGTTATTGGTGAGGAGAATACAACGGGACAAGCGGCCTTGCTACAAATGATTCATTGGTCTTCCAAATGACCTGTTTTCAACTGTCACTTTGAGTACATCCCTGACGATTCAACCGTGCTGTTAATGCCATAAGTAGGTTGCTGTTAACGGAATCTTGTCAACGAAACCAACAACAGCAGTCTAATCAAACTCTTGTTTAGTCATCATCCCCGTACTCTACTGCACTTACTCCACGGAAATCCTCAATCAAAATTAACCATTAAACAGAAACTCGAGAAAGACCGTTTTGAGATGCTTGTTAAAAACAGGTGTGTGGTTGATTTCGATCCTGTTTTTATGCGTCCGTCTACTGAAGCTGCATGGCAACATACTGCTGTCACAAGTGCTAACGTACAAACCACATAGGCTGAAACAGATGGAAAACAATTGGTGCGATGCCATCTAGATCACGTACACCCGTAGAACTCAAGCCTCGGAAACGTTGAGTCCCCGATATCTCTACCATTTAAGTCATAGGACGCATCCACGGCTGAGCTAACGTCCCAGCGCCAATCCCAGCACACAAACCTTTCTGTCATTCTGTTATCATTCGGTTGAGTGGCAAACGTAACTGTTGGCTCTTCTGTTAAAGAGCTACTGTTTATGACGATTAACGCAATGTTGACTGTGTGTAGAGAATAAACCACCTTGGTTTTCTGACTGAATAAATGACTATATTCGTATATTTTTCATGAAGGCGCTATAGTATTTTTAAATAAAAACACATTTGTAGCAAAAACGTGTTTTTGCCCAAGTTTTATAAAATGGGAGTGACAGCAACGGACCAGGTGTCAACCTACTTACATTAAAAGTGCACAAACAGGGGAGATTACATAAGTTAAGTGTGAAGATTGATGAGCTTTACTCCAGATCAGTGGTGACATGTTACAAAGAGAAATTTGTTAGGAGTGTATAATTTCATTCACGCTGGTTGAAGTACAAGCCGCTACATCCATAATTAGTTCACTCATTTAACTGTAACCGTTTGGTTGTTGGCTCCATCCGTGTACGTAACTTACGCGTAGGATGTATGTACATTCGAAACAGACCCACTTTTGTAGTCTTTGGTGTGCAACTCGACTATCGCCGGCAACGTGAAAAACTTCTATGTGGTAGTTGCTGTGCCAACTGAACTCCAAGTTTTAGTTGCTGTTTAAAATCCTGGCTAAATTCAGATGTTTTATAAGTAGATTTATTCTGAATTTCAAAGTCTGTCACACTATTTACAACCTATATTTTGTATTTATTTCTGATGTTTGCTACCAACCCACTATACAAGAGGAAAAACTGTATGCACAGTTGAGTCCGGTGTCCCTAAACTTTTCCCAAAATAACCTTTGTACAGAGTAGAGAATTGACAAGCAGTTATTCTTTTTACCTTCACTACACTTGGTGCTTATACCACATTTATGGAAGGTAAGCATTTTTGACTCAAAACATATAGAAAACAGTTTCCGGTCGTATTGTACTCATCTTCAAACACGCAATTAATCTCTTTGAGGAGTTTACACGTTAATTTAAGTTGTAATGTCAGAAATGATCTCTTTGATTGAACTGAAATCTTTCAATGCTTTGAAAGATACGTCTACACCCATCATTTCGCTACTGTTTTCGTCAACTTTTTTCTCCAGAATCTGCCAAAACGATGGGGGAGTCCGTGGAAGAAAAATTATCCGGATTTTTAAAACGATATCCACATATTGTTGAGCGTTATATTAAAGAAAACTGCACAAAGGCACAACTGGCGGACTGGCTTGAACACGTTTCGAAGAGAACTATGGACGAAGAAGTACAAACAACAACTGCTGGTAGAGCTGGTAAGCTTATGCAATGGATGATAAGAAAATGTATTAAAGCCTGAAAAAGTTCATATTATCGCAAGTGGAAAATTACTTGATAACTTAGATGGATGTCGTCCAATTCCATTCTGTTATTTCTGATATTATGAAACATACCCACTGTTTGAAACAAAGGACATGTCTTTTCAACTTATTTCCATTGGAGAGTGTCTGGAGGTATATTTCTCGTTTGCTTGTTTATACCAAGAAGCCTGTTTATTAAGTGAACATATGGAAACGAATGTTATTTTGGTTCTCCGTGCAGACTTTTATTATGTTAGCGAAGCCGAACTCTAATGAATTATGACAGTTGTGATCGTTATTCTCCAGAGAAAAAGCGGGAAGATAATGCACCCTGCACTCACAAGCAGCAAAAATACTCTAGTTTTTGGGCGTCTCCTGGTCTGTCGTGACAAAAACTGAATTTTTCTCTGTGCAACGATTTCTTCACGCCATATGTTTACTTGGAGACATTTCTTGAGCAGATACAACACAAGGGTTAATTTTTTTACTCAACAGTCTAAGGCCTTATCATATGATCAGAACAGATAAGTGCTGTTATTCGTTATAATCTGTGAGCTTGTCAGTAAATCTTAGTTATGAAAAAGTCTTAATGACTGAAAGCAATGCCGATCAACGCACATAACTGTGTGCCTGCTGATGGGAAATAAAAGCCGGTCAAGTGGGGAGAATTACTTGTCTTTATTTATCACTGGGCAGTTCTCTGAAGTCCCATCAGTACTACAACGAAAACCCGACTCATTTTCGGCGACTATGACTCAAGGCTAAAAATAATGAAAATGTTATTGATCAGGAAACGTACAACGTTTGTTAGTTGAGGAAGTTTGACTAACTTACGTAGTTTATCCGGCAAGCTTGTGACAGTGAATACGCGTATATAATCAGAGGACAGTGAGGAATAATACGGATAATGACTTATCAACATTGTCACTGGATGCCAGAAATATTAACTGGACAGAACCATAACAGAAATACTATTACCTCATTTAACAGCAGTCTACATGACTGGAACCCAAGGTCGATCTGTTAATCTATCACTTTATAATTCAAAATACCCCAACTACTAGTATCTGTAGATCTACTGATGGTTGTCACTTTCAAGCCAGTATTTGATTACTATGGAAGTTTGCAGTAATAAATACTGAATCACTTAAGGTTAAGAACCGCGATGTGTTCTAATGGTAATGCTAAATATTACTGGTATTATGGGAGAAACTTTGTTCAGGTACAGCAGGTGCATTTGTTTATGGACTAATGGGAAATTCGAAAGGCAGAAAACCCGGAAACCAAAAAGCTCCCGTGGAGCACAGTGAAATTTGTGCATACATCTTTTTATCATTATATACTTCAAAGTATCTTTTGGTTCCGGAGTGCATAAAAGACTCCTATTCTATGTATGTTTATGTTCGAAATGAATTAAGATGTGAACCTTACGGTTTTGTCATCTAGCTCGTTGTGCAACACCGACATGAGTGTGCTGTTACCAGTGCATCCATCTCTCATTTGGAACTTGCTTTGCTTACAAAATATGTGGACGCTTGTTTTAAGCGTTTGGTTTTAGCTATTTTGGCCCATCTCTCTTCTACAATTAAACAGGTACCAGCTTCTTCCGTTATCTCGCAGTGGTATGACAATAAGGCATCAGTGTCAACCATTGGTTTACAGCTACGGGTATTGATGATTATATTAGTCTATATAAAACAAGTTAGGGGCTGATTAGCAGTTACGCAATTATACAGTTATGCTACTTGAAATCTACCATGATTTTGTGAAAATGGCTATCGGCAAGTTAAAGCGTTATTGCGCTGCTGCCTTTTTCAATTGTGGGTTCAATACAAACTAGTGGCGGTCAAAATATACAATTTCCTGCTGCACAACTTGAAATGCACCGATTATTCTATACGAAGACGACGCCCACTTCTTATTTCTTTTCGAAATGTTTTTCCAGAAGCGCAGTAACGTGTATCGTTATTGTTATTTGTGGTGTAAAGCCGGACATTGTTATAAGGCCGTAAATGTCTGTGACTTCCGGGTTAGATTAAATATCATAATTGCCTGGGAGTAGTCAGCAAATAAAATAGACAATAGGTGCGCATGCCGAGTGATAACAAGAAAGCATATATATACAGACATTTACAAACTTTGAAATGAAAACATTGCTTGCTCCTTTAACACCAGTTGGAATGCTAAAGGAAAAAGGAGACAGATGTGGCAGCTCCTGTAACATACACACACAGAGATAGGCTAACTGACGACACGGACTGTTATGGGTGCACAACATTGAACGAACAACATCAGCTGAATGATGATCAGAAATGTGACAGTAGGTCGAAATTAACTGAAAAAAAAACAATGCCACACATGCTGTACGCATTTTGTTTGGTCAAAATGGGCCAAACATTGTGTGCAAAGTAAAACTGTTAAAATTTTATCCTCTTGTATATACTTTTACCGTTTTTACTTACCCATTCTTTTTCAGATTGTGATCGTTTCATGACCTTGTGATGATACAGTCTCCTGTGCATTAGTAACCGTAACAACATTGACAATAATAAGATTTACAGTAGGCTGAATCAGAACAATTGATAAAACAAGGCGTTTAGTTTAAGCACCTTAGCAATGCAACATTCTCTTAGCCAATGATTCGTTTGCTGTAAGTTTTATATTCGCCGACTTTACGTAGGTGTCTTTTAACAGTAGATATACACATGAATATCAAATGGATAACTGTTAGTCTGACCACAGTTGTCGTTCGTATGGTGACCGTATAATTGTATACACCGGAATATTGCGGTAACTTTTCAATGTAACAGTCTGCCAAACACAAATAATAGACTAAATAACACTGGATAGCGATGACGTCCATTTATGCGATTAACTCACCCGAGTGTATCTTGTTTCGTGTGTACTTGATTCTTCCAATGTTTTATCTTATTTTCAATTAAAAGATGGAGAAGTTCGTTCAGTTGTCGCCCCACCCACCTACCACCCCCTTCGGTCTTCAATTCTTTTGTCCATGCAATTGCTTCGTGCGACCAAACTGGGAAAGACAAACAGAGAACTTATATTCTCAGATATGACTGCCTCAATACGAGAGAGTGAGTTTCCACTTCATCTTGATATTGCATATTTGAGCTGAGACCCAAGGAATTTTAGTAAATAAAATCCGTTTCTTCACTTTCTGTTTCCTTACTAAACTGTTTTGTTCTAATAGTTGCGTGACAGTTATGCAACAAAGTTAACCACAGGTATATTTCAGCCAATGATGCTCATCGCAATAAAGAAGCCTTGAGGCCACATGAAAATCAAATTTGTGTCTGGAATGTCTTTGCATTCCGGAGTAGATCGTGAATTTTTGGCAGCGTTTTTTGTTGTTTCTCGAAAGTTTAGTTAGTTAGTTCGACAAAATACTGCACATTTTGCTTGATAACTTATTCCACACCTTATAGCTCATATTTTTTAATTAACGAGTGAAAGCGAATTCAATTTTCAAAGATGGAAACCATCAAGTATTTTAGAAATTTAAGGAGTTGAGTGTGATTTGTGAGACAAAAAAGAAAGCACCCCAAGAACTAGATGTGTCAGAGCACTTCAATGAACTTGAAGTCAAAAGCTCGTTTCATACTGTTCTCACAGTTATTCTTAATTAATATCATCACCTTCGTGTTATTCCTCCGTAGAATCTGATCGCTTTTGCTGCGTGCTTCCAAACTTGTTTAGTTTCAACTTTAGTTTATGAAATACTGTTTCTTAAAAGATGTACATCCGAATATTGTGTACTTTGTTCGCATTTTGCTTATAGTTATTTCAGGATGACTGAGATAATGGAAAGTATATAAATAAAAATGGTGAACGACGACTACACCTGTATTCTTAGAAAATGACACAGGCTTCGAATAGTTTAACTTAGCTTAACAAAGGCTGTGTATCCCGTGCAATAAATAGAACAATAGATAGAAGTCTAACGGTTTAGGGACATACATTTCCATCTCACGTCTGTTTCTACGAGTTAATGTCTATTCTAAAAATACGGTTTATTCGTCCAAAATAGTCCATGACCAAACCCAACTAAACGAATGGAATGTACTAGATAAGTTGATAGTATTCTAACTGGAATTGTAACATAAGCGCATGGAGTCGTTACAGTAGATATCGGTCAAAGTTTCGTCCATTTTTTCTGATCCCATTTAACAAAGTTTCCCATGATCACCGTGTTATTTAAAAGCTGTTCGTTCCAAAAACCCTCACCACTTTCACCGACACCGTGGCGGCAAAACAGAAGTTGCTAACTTACAAAACAATATGAGATTAGTAATCAACGTCCGTGTCCGATTTTAACTGTATATCTGAATGTGATGAATAATTTCAGTGGAAGCGTAGGTGCGATTTTGTCAGTAGCAGTATTCGTCTAATTGACTTATGTTTTTCTTTCAGCCAGCAGACCGTTTAGACGTCATTTTAATGTGGTTAATCGCGCTGAATTCAGAATTAGCTCATGTCATCTAGGTTGTACATTTTTGTTTTATCTTGAAGTATATGGCCTACGAGCGAGTAAACAGAATAACGGTTGGTGAAACGGTAGATAACGGAACGACGTTCAACGGTTCTGAACGACTGACTACGAAATATACACGATTAATAGGTATCTTCCCGGCCAACCCAACCACTTGAGGCTAACCAACGAACACAGAGAAAAGACTGGCCTCCTGACAGGGCTACTTTATGTCATTCAATCCGAAGACAACGTGATCACAAACCCTTTCGTATTTATAGGGTTTGCGACTAGCAACAAGCAAGGTTGAAGGAAATGGACCAAACAAAAGTCTAGACAGTACAGTCTAAGTGTGTGATCGGGATGACAACAACAGTTGTCACGAGGACGTAGGTCGATTGTGAAGACCGGAGCCGCGCACGACCATGACAAAGGTAAAGGTCACTCACAAATGAACTTTGTCACTTGCGGTCTCACAACGTTTTCGAGGAACTGGCAACTTCCCAGACAGTTTAGTGCAACTTTTATAACCATTGAGAGCACAGTCTGCACAGTGTATGAGCAATTCCGAGCTTTTATTTGAATTAGAGTCCTTTCTAAGTTTTTTTTACTGAATTCTATCAGACGTGTTATTTGAAAACAATCTTCAGAAAGCACAGTGCCGGAGTCTAATAAGGAGTTCCTTAAGAATTTATCCTTATATTTTGTCAACTGTATTTCAGTCGTACCGGTGGATGGCACGAATCTATACCTGCGGGAACCGAATGGTCAACGTATATACCTGCAACCAGCCAACCAACCAATGTTTGGTGATATTTTGCAGATACTTTAATGGTTCTTTTCTAGACGTGGTCTCGAAGAAGGTTGTACTGCGTTTCATATCCAATCCCGAGATATTCTAGCGTGTTATGCTGCTGAGAGCATGCGGCCAGTCTGTTCTTCAGATATACCGAAGGTATCTTTCCAATGTCCTGGTTTTAACTTGCTTTACACTTGAGGGGCTAGCCATTTCTTGTTCTATTATTCACTTTGTTGACTGATAATCAAAGAGGGTTGCTACGGAAATAAATTATGATATATTGGTCTTTTGTTTCAAATAGCAGTTAACTTTCCCTCACATATATATTTACCTATACAATAGCTCTCTTTCCTACGGTATGATATCATATACCGAAACTTAGCGGTCCATCGGTTTCAAACGAATACGATTTATCATCTCACATCAGCCAATTACGTGGGATGTTAATTAACCGGTCATTAAGTAATTTACTTCCCACTGGAATAAAGCGTGAACTGATAAATAAAAGTGGAAGCGGTAATTAGGAAGTAAGACAGTATGAAACACGTTCACTTGCCTGGGATGAGAGCCTGGTGATGTGATAACATTCCTGCTAGAGACGGTATCAGTAGGGACGACTTATTGGGTTCTGCAAAATAAACGTTACTGTGAGAAACGTTTCATGCAGGTGCACTTTGACTCTCAAACCATAGTGAACGTTTTATTCGCAAGGTGTAGACACTGTGATGTTGACAATCTGAACTCAGCGCCAGTGGACTTCATGAGTTAAGTTGGAACGCTCGTTCTGCATCATCTCTCAATCGCAACTGTTGGATTTACCTCCACAAGTGGTTTAACGGGTATTGGGCCTCAGTATCATCCATCGGTATGCGGCTGACACTGACGTTGTGGTCGTTGACAGTGTTAAAGTAGTAACTGACTCTCTTTTTCAAGTGGCCGTTCCGAAATTTTCGAATTCCCATTTTATGATTGTCATCACTAACTTTCAAGTTATTTTGTTTCTTAGCATTATTCATTGCAATAGTGTGACAGTGTATACCAGAAGAATAAGTTCATAGTTTTAAACACACAGTTACTCGTGAAAGCTTGACCGCAGTTCAACCCTTGGCATTGACAAGTATATGCACCATTGCCGATATACGATGAGAGCGAAAACCGAATACAGTGTTTATTTTTGAAGTGGACCGACTGAAAAATGCATAAGAATGCGAGAGAGCAGCAGCCAACTATGTGTGGTGTCCGAAGCTAGTTGCAGTCCATTTCGAGGCACCTGCAAGTAATTGTGAAATAATCATTCATTATATACTATTGTACTATTGTACACTACATCCACAATCCACCAGATGAACATCGTGTCCCTGTCACAGAAGTTTCAGTCTAAATCTCAACCGCATTTTCCCCGGTACCTGATTCTCACTAGAAAGTATAAGTGCGGAATGTTATTATATTGTAAATGTAGAGATCGTTGATTACTTTGACAAAAAATAGTCAATTTAGTATACGTTCATCTATTTTTAATCCGTCCCATTGTAATTTTGTTGAATGTTGGTTGTATAAAACGACAATCCTGGTAATTTTTAGGACATCCGGATTGAACAAATTTCAGTCGTTCCTCTTCCAAATGCAAAACACGTAATTGCCCATCCTATTCTTAACGCAGCCGAAGATCTCGTTGGTAAGCTTGTATGTTGCAGTTAGTGATACACCTACGATGACACTTTTGTGAAATTTGGGGGATTTATCCTGGTCTCCGTTTCAATATTCTTCCATTAAATCAGCTATAAACGTTAGTTTCAGTATTAGTGTAAGTAAACCTATTCTGACTTTTTAAGAGTAGAATTTCACCCCATTTTACTATGAGAAGTGTTTACTTGATTTGCTGTACACTGTCCACTAATCCTTGCTATTTATGAGACAAGATTCTGAAGAGCTGTGCCCATTTGCTCCAGGGTTCCATAATTCATCGACTTTGGTCGTCACATCAAAGTTTGTTCTTATCGTTGCATGGCTTAACTTGATCGATTTATAATTTTCGCAACTCGTTCGAGATGTATATGCTACTCCATAGCATGCGAAGGTGAGTATTATGAGGCAAAGATAAGTACAATTGAAGTAGGCCTGCCAACTTCACATTCGAGAGCTTTGGCTTCTATCCGAGAGGTTCTACAGGAAGTATCAGTTCTTCGACCCCAACTATGCAACCAGGTGTGGTCAGGAGGAACGCACTCGTTTTTACCTACTGAAGAATGTCGGGGTTTTTCTACGACGTCTATTGTATAGGAGCACCCGAGCACCCACCACTGTTGGCTGTTTTTTCATAGCAAGCAGTGAGTAAAAAATATTTCACTGAAACATAAAACCCGGCCCAGTTTAAGAATCAGTCTACTTATATGTGCTTATCCTACCCCGAGTTTCCTTTGCATTATTGGTGAAACCCCCAGTTATTCTTTTATCACCCCAAAGTCAAGCCAAAATATGTGTGTTTATAGAGCGCGAAATAGGTTTTGAATAAACTACATGTTTTGACCTAACAAGACGATTAGTAAGTGTTAGAAGCAACCAAAAATGGCTTTCGTTTATATGATGCTTAAAAAATGCTTGCAATTTTGAGCAAACATTAAACCAGTCAGTTGGTTAAGTCCAGCTTTTTTAATCCGGCTGGAATGTCTTATTCATAGGTCTACAATTATTCGACAATATTACCAGCCCCGTAGGACTCATCGTCATCATAGTTATTTTTGGGTCATACCTGTCGGTACTGTGTCTCGGAATGCTGCGGAATGCATTAGTACATTAGGAGGTAGCGGAGTAATAGATAAGTACAAATGTTTGAGTTAAAACCGAGTAAAAGTAATAGAGAATAACGTGGAAGGAAACAGGTTTGTTTAACCAACGTGTGACAACTGGCACGGCGTCTGCACTGCAAACTACTTGGTGGATCATATCAGCCGAAGTTAGAGATTTAACAAACGTCCATTTGCTGGCCACAGTCTACTACTTATACAACTGATTATGTAACTTTCAAACAGTTTACTGGCTATCGTGTTTGATTGAATGTTTCCATTCAATTTTAAAATTCAGGTGTCATAGAATTATACAGGGCTTCCACAAGGCGACCATTCACAGCGTCTGAAAAGCAGGTATTTCAGATTTGTTGCCGAAATAATGTGTTACATGGCAAATGGTTTTTTGCTTAAAAGAGTTTAGTGAACGATGGTTCTGTCAAAAGTGTACTGAAAGGTTATTTAAAGCCTGGTTTCATGAAATTGTATACAATAACTTACGCCCATATATTTTCGTAGAAATGGTGGAATTGAATTTTTGCAGCTGTTTAAAACATAGCTCGTTTTGTTAAGTATGCTGACGTTGGCAGTTTGTTTGTTGGTCACGATTCTTCCTAAGCATACGATCGGTTTCGTTGCAGTTTTCAGCCTTCAGGTATAGACATTCTGTGTACTTCAATCATACACTCTGTCATCTAAAGCTCAGGTACTAAACTAAAAGGATGGTAGTTCTTAAAATTTTTATTTCTACCGTTGTTCTCAAGGCTTTGAGGATGTCAATAACCATCGCCGGGAGGGCGTAAAAACTCAGGTTGTCAAGAAAGTCTATACAGTTTATCTTGTTAAGCGTAGCAGCATAGATAGTGTTTGTTTATTTGTCAAATTCATCGGAAGCGCACACCTGGTACTGCGTTTGTTATCAGTGATTTAGTACTGACTTAGGGAATATGCTTACTTGATGTTACATGACAAACAGTTAGTTCTTGTTCCTTCTAGTCCAACCAGCACAAATTACTTACTATCTAACAATAGGATCAAAACTTTCGTCTTTCGGATGGTTTTATATGATGATCTTGGGTGTAATTTCAACTGTTTGCTTTTTGTTTCTTATTTCAGCTGGTATCCATGGTTGTGCATTGGGCTCAATTAGTATTGGAGAGTGATGAGGTGGGGTGACTTATATCTACAAGTATTTTTGTTTCCTGATTTCGTTTTTGGGTAACAACAGCTTTGTTTTTGAACACCAAAAATGTTCCTTATTTTGTTTATTGTCTTTTTTTAAATTGCAATAACAGTCTCAGAAAAATAGGATGGTAACCGTAAATTAGGGCCTCGCACAAACACTGTCATTCTAACGGGTGCATTACCATCGGTGACAGTGTGTCAGTAATCCACGTTGACGCATCCACGTCAGAAGTAAAAGTAGTGGGACACTTGTACACCAGAGCAAATCTAATAAAATCAACATACTTTTTCTTTTTCAGAAACTGGAACTAGCGACAGGATAAGAAACCTAATATATGCAATGCTCAATGATTAGAGTTTAGGAAACCAAGGAACAAAGTACAAACAGAGTAACACCATATCAAAATGAGGCTGCTCTCACGAAGTAGCTTTCTGACTGTTTCTGTGGTTTTGTTTCATTAAAAAGATTAAATTAGTCGACTTTTTACTACTGAGCTCACGTATGAGTTATATTACTTAATATCAAAGGTATATCAAAGGTATGCCGGTTACATAAATCTCCTCTGGGTAAACGAACGCTCTCTGCAGTTTCTTACCATAATAACAACCATACTTTGACATATTATCCCTATTGAATCAAGTATTAAATGGCGTTAAATACCATCGTTTGTTACGTGATATTTTTTGAACTTAGAAACTGGTGGCTTCGGAAAAGGCACAACGACTGGGTGACTTCATTTTGGAGGTTATCAGGTAGGTTTCCTGGTTAAAGGTATTAAATAGATTGAATAATTAGGAATCTCTTTAGTAGAATCAAGAACATGGATAACGTCATCAAGGCCATAATGGTAAGTGACGCCTACTGTCAGTGCTGCGGATCGCCAAGATTGGTTTGACACACTATAAGAAATATTTAAAATATGCGTCTATTTTTTGGCTACTTGTAAGTAGTCATTGTGTTTTTTCACTATTTTTAAACGTGGATGAAGTCAGTGACTAGAACTATTCACCACAGTTGTTCTGGCTGTTTAACCATCAGCAGTGATTTCTTAAGACACAGAAGCTATAGCCGCTGACTTCTAAACGACTGACGTGAGCACTTAGGTGAGGACAAAATAACACAAATTGGGTTTTGCTGGTTGTCCAGATTTTTACTTTTTAACCAAGCTGTCAACTTACCTTCGTAATTTACGGTTGTATTCTGTGATTTGTTTTCAGAACCGAATTTTGGATGATATTTCCCCCTTGATTTCATTGATAGACGTTGGAGAATGACAGGCCACACCAATAGCCGGTTTATTGTAGAAGCCACGTAATGTACACCAGTACGTGGCTGTCCTAATTTCACTGATATAATATTCATTAATTTTACGAGTAACCCATACTAGCAGTTACAATTTAATAAAATAGAGTTATTCCGTTCATATTTGTGATCTGGAAGCAGTTCACTACTTCTTCAAATTATGAGCAGTTGATGAAATATATTTCTAGAAGTGGACAACGTCTAGATCGATAAATTTTGTCTGGTCCAGTGGTGCGTCCGTACTACTGCAACAGTCTGTGTTTGAAGTGGTCTGTGATAAGTTAGGGGAGATAACGTTTTAGGAATAGGAAAATGTTTAAAAGTTGATCATAAATGTTTGTGTTTTATGAGCTTATCCAAAGTTAGCCATTTTTGTCTCTGTTTCGGTGTATTGTAAGATCAACTGAATGAGTTCGGCCTAGGGAACGATTGATAAACGTGGTTTTAATTACTGATGGGTAGCAGGGGATTTCATTTTTTTCCACAAAGATTGAACAACCCCCGCCAATGACCACAACTGCCGCATTCTCATAGACCTTTTAGGTGGCCTCTTTCGAAAAGGACCACTAGACTGGGGTTTTGTTCCTGTTGGACCTCTTCAGTAGGGAATATCCTTGCTACGGCCGGGACCAGATCTCCGAGTATGTTTCCATGAGAAAGCCGTATTGACTACTGCGCCACCGACCTCACACTTGGCACGACTGAATTATCATACGTGAACATTCAACCACTTTTGCTTGTGAGCAATGCCTAGAGTGTCTAAACGCCTCTAGAAGAGACATAGTAACTGTCCTCTTAACTCAAGCCAATAAAGTTGATAATCTTGAGGTCCATCTTTGTGGCAACTTCAGACCTGCTGCTCATTGCTTGTTTGCTACAAAAAGCCCGAGCGGCCCTGTTTC
>LUCH01002108.1:22183-98565 GCA_013368495.1 Paragonimus heterotremus
AAACAGGATGCGCCACAGAGCATGATCAGTTAGGCCGCTGTTTTTTCCCTGAGATAGTATCTATCATCCGGCAAGTCGCTTCTGTTGTGCACAAGGACTGCCACGTTTGTACGTATATACATACACATATATACATATATTATTTTTTTTACTTCTTTTCCTAATATGTGTGTAATCGGATATATCTCTCTTCACTGATGTTTTCAGGCCATTTAAATATTCACAATTTTTGCGAGTAACATCGGATTATTCAATGCTGTGTACAATGCAACACGGTGACTATACTACTATCTCTAGTCTACCAACGTTAAACTTACCAGGTGCGCTTTGATTTGCATTTAACACAAACAAGATACTAGAAACCTCTGCCTCATCGTTGTTTACTAGTTACCTTGGGGACGTGCTATTCGGGACATAACAATTTACCAACGATCCCATGCATGAGAGCCTATACGAATGCAGGTGTGCATGGCATGTATGCGTGCCGGCTTGCATAGGATGTGTGCACCAGTACGTATGGATAGACACTGATGTGTATGCATGATGGGACGTATGATGTAGTAGGTTGGGTCGGATATTGATGAGTATAAGTGGACGTCTTCAGTTTGCAAGCTGAAGCGTTCGCATGTGCATGTGACCACTTACCAGTAGTGGCAACAGTTCTTTAGATGTACACTCCTGTTGGTGCTCTTTCACTTTGTTGTAATCAAGGCGCAAGAGAAAACTTTACGTTGAAATTAGCAAACCTGAAGTCGAAGCATTGAAGATTTCGGGTTTATCAGCACAAGAACCTGGACACTCTGTCTCTTGGCCGTCATTTGTCCTGTATATTGAATTGGATAGAACTCCAATCGATGACCCCTCGACTTCAACTTCTCTTTAAGTTTAAATTACTGAAAGCATTAATTTGTTAAGCGATATTTTAATTACTGTTGAGTAGTAGAAGCTTTCAGTTCTAAAAAGTTGAACGCCACCCATAGATGTTTGAACGTTTAGCTCCAACTGTAAGGAAACTCGGTTCTAGTGCTTAGTTTCGAAAGGGATCGAGTGGAAAATCTATGGGAATGCGATAGGTGCGATCAGCTGTGGGCGATGTTCAATTCACGTAAATGTGGTTTTAAAACACTGTGACAGAAGCTGGCGTGTTGGGTCACATTTTTAATAAAAAAACATCCATGTTTGCATTCTTGTTCTTATGTTTGCCACCGTCGGCTATTTGGGAACTTGAATCTTTTTATATTGTGTTCCTATGTTTATTCCAACACTTTAAACTGTTTAAAACTAACTTTGCCCATCATTACATGTGATACCAGCGTCAGGACAGGTTCTACATGTCACGGTGGTTTCAGATGATTGCAACGTCGATGTGCTAACCAATCTTAGCATGTTTGTAACTGGTGTTCTATAACAGTTCACGTGGAAATTTGGTGGACATTAATTGACCTTAAGTAGCTTAAGTAGCGTGTGTTCAGCTGAACACTTTCTTCTAACAGCACATTTGTGCACGAGTGGGGACCTTGAAACAAGCTATCGCACTAAGTTTAATTAGATCTTCAATTACGCTGATCAGTGTCAGCTTGAACTACTCCAGTAAAGCGAACCATTGGTCAAATAATTAAGATATGACACTTGACAGATTTTAATTTTAATGTTGTAGGAACATGCCAAACAGTTGGTAAATGCTGAACGGGTCACGTTGTTTCTTGTGGACCAAAAGAAAAACGAGCTGTATTCAAGTATATTGGATATGGGCAATTTGAAATCCGCCAACTTTGTGCATGATGAAAACGCAGAAATTCGGTGAGATAACTAGACAGACATTTTGGTTTATTGAGTTCATTTGTCTACTTGTTTGTTTTTGCCAAAATTGTCATGTTTCAAAGTGGGTGAGTTGGGACACTGTGACTTAGAACTACTAACAAGCACTTTTTGATTATTAAGAGGATATTCGTTCATATAATGCTGGATTAGTATTTCAGTAGTTTAAAACCTGTTAATACTCCTTACCTCCATGACTGAGTGATGGTCATGTCGTATTGACAAGCTGTTTTCTGGTTAACATATCCTGACTAAATCTTAAGTAATCTATCCAGGCAAATATAGTTAAAACCATTCAAATCCGAAGCTGATTAATGAATTTGATCTAAGAATTAGTTAACCTGAAGCTATTTGGAAGGGTTGAAACTTTGTGGAGGATCATTCACCTGAAGAGGCACAAGTATCTGAATGTTGAAATCGGAACGCGAAGTAGAAGCAAAAGGATATCAAAGGATGAACACGGTAGATGAGTAAATGCACATGTGCCGTTGCAAATCAAAACGTAGCCGCCGAACAACTGTCTGATGTGTTGTCTCTATCTATCTGTATGCTTCTTTTTTAACACATCCGGATTACCACTTGATCTTGATCCTCATCTAAGACGTGGCCCACAACATTCGAGTTAATTGTCCTACGCTTTACCAGTCATCGAATTAGCGGGCTGCCGTACAGCAAAAACAAACATTTTGATGCAAGCAGTAATATCAATGATAGCCTGGTTTAAGTCGCACACGGCAATGTCCGGAATAACACAACCTAGTAGTTACTCCTTTTCTTTCAACAGTATCACATGAGTCGTTGGATGATTGTATTAAACCATTAACTTTAGCCCTATCAAAAGACATCATTTACTGAACCCAACATAATGAATTCTTCGCTTTCAAACCGGAGTGGTTAGTGTCTAGTTTTAAAAGTCACCTTTTCTATGTACGAATTTAATAGGCTCATGCTTTCCTGCTTATGTGGTATGAATGTAAGTGACCGCATGTTATTTACTTACATTTAAAGAATTTGATGAATGCTTTGGCGATGTAGTTCAAGCGATCTCTGTAATGGAAAACATGCGCGAAATGTTCAACTTTCCTTTATTGAGCATTTTAAATGCACTGAATTCTCTGTTGTTGCTAACCCCAGTGCGCTAATTCAATGAACGTAAACAAAACTGTGAATCACTTCCAAGATCCATCAAATACTTTTTTAATGCAGCGTCCTTTTCATGTTTGTCTGACAAAACCGGTACATATGAATTAAGTGTAGCGAGTGAAAAAAGATGAAGACGGATTGGCATCGAACAACATTGACAATTAAATGCAGCTTTTGCATTTACATGGAAATTGCACCAACCTCTTTCGGAAAGCATTACTGGACTCGAAATGTGTTCTCCTCAATGATCATTCACAGCGCATATCCCTGTCACAACCAACAGTTGAACTCTGACCTCGTCCAATCAGATGCAAAACCAGAGTTTAGTGATTTTTGTCAAAAATGAGACAGTCGGAAGTCTTCTTAAAGATTAAAGCAGCGATCAGTTGTGTGTTCCATTCAATCGATGTCAGTCAAAAGTCCCCACCATTAGTCAGTAATTAGAAACTTGAGTTTTGTTTGGAATCACTGGGAGAACACGCATACCGCTGAATTGCCATCAGATGTGGTATGCTTGTTAATTGAAATGGCCACCAAAGTGACATGTATGCCAACCGTAGAAGCTTCTAATCACCGGTGGTGGAAGGCAAATTAAACTCAAGACGGACACTTCGTTCACTCATTTTAGTTTTTCTGTAAATAAAGTATTAGATTATTGGGCTCCCATCCTACCTAGTTTTTTTAAAATCGGTAAATCTGTATCTAGCATGTGTTGATCAGTGTTCATTCTTGCTATTCTCCTTGAATATTCAACAGTTTACCACTGGGGGAGGGTATAGCCGGAGCAGTGGCACAAACTGGTGAACCAATCCGAACAAATGATGCCTATAGTGATCCAAGATTCTGTCGAAAGGTTGACGAGACTTACAATCAAGTGACCAAGTCAATGATCGCAATGCCACTGTCCAACGGAAAAGAGTAAGTAGCTCATGATTTCTGAACTATCTATGGCAGATTTTACTTTGACATATAGCTCTGTCAGACAAGTCTAAACGCTACAAACTGACGATGCGTTGTAGTGTTTTAATAATGTTGAAGACAGTGAACTCAGCATCACTCCAAAGGCCAATACACTCCGTACAAGCCTCCTTCAAACATATTGCAATGAGTGTGGGTGCTTAATGGAAGTAAATTACAATACTGTTCGTTGAATATTTGGCTTCAAACTTGTATGAGTTTCTTACAAAGTGAAACCCCACACAGTGGTTAAAACCCGACAAGACTTGAACGGGCAAATAAGAAACGTATGTGGTTAATGGCGTTAAGTTATTCCATTCCCATAAAACAGACAATAGGCCAACCTGAACACTTATCTGCCTTCTCCAATGAAGTTTTAGGGAAGTGAATGACGGCTGTAGACAGACAGCTAGGAATGCTCGGAGAAACGGCAGTCTGAATATGGGCTTTTCTGGTTTGTCCTCATCTAAATAAAATATAGATATAATGAAGTAAAGGGCAGTTACACCGCAACCATCGTCATGGTCAACGACAGCACTCCTCAAAATAGAAAGCGGAACAGGTCATCACATAGGGCGCATAGTTGAGGTCAAAGATCAGTGTGCTTACACAAAAAACATGTTCGATTGAATCGCATGTCACGTATGAGACGCTTAGCTTATAAGAGTGAATCCACTTAGAATTTATTGGAACGAATGTCTTCATAGGTGACACGGTTCAGTTAAACCCAAGATGATCTCGTAGATCATTGCAGAGTCGCAGATCAGCTGCTCTTGTAACTATGCTCGCGTTTCCAACAGCGTGGGATATATTAGCCATACTCAGTGTGACGCGCTTTGCGTTCATCGAGCTTATTTAGGCTGGTGATTGGAACAACTCACCATGCCATTTGTCTCAGGGTATCAAACAGTAGCGAGAGTAAGATGGAAGCCTATGGTTATGAGACACAAAGTAAACGATTTCGTATTGAAGTCGGCGTTGCTAGTGCCAGGGCAGTGGGAGCAAGATGAAATCTACGTTGACGGTCTTTGTAGCAACCATTTTCTTGTAATAAATGCTAATCAAGTGATGACTGCTGAATGCAACTCAGGGGCTGAATAAATTTGTTGGATGGCACAAGTAGCATGGTAGTAACAAATTATATACGACAAAACTTAGTATGCGAAGTGTAAGGCGGCCTATACAAACTGATCTTATAGCAAAGGAAGATAAGTCAATGGCAATCGAGATACTTTAACACACCATCACTGACACATATATACTTATTAGCGCATTGGAAAAGGCTTCGATCTAACTTTTTTGACTTGCTTGGATGGTTGATAACACTTTTATCGGCTGAGGCTAATCAATAGTAGTTCCAGAATGGAACTAGGAGGTCGCTCAGTGATGATAGCAAAATGAGATTAAATCCCGTTGTAACTGACGTTCATTAGACGTTATCGGTTCGCGATAACCATGACAGCAGTTGCCAAGAAATAGCAGGCACAGTTTTTCGTCTTCTGACAGATTATGAAACATTCCGGTAATACCAGTGGTTAATAACATAACTGGTTTTTGACTAAGCAGGTGCGCTGGATGTCGCAAATAGATCTTAATGTTCAGATTAGTTAAAGGCGGGGCTGTTCCAGACGTATAGATGAACAAAGTGTTTGCAACTACTAAACCTCAGGCCATATTCTGGGTAAACCGTTTGACAGGTGCGGTACCAACTTCGGCTCAAGTCATAATCGTCCACGGCATAGGAAACAAATTGTTGTTTCCTATTTTTTTTACTGTCGCCAATTTATTAGAAGGCTCTCTGATTAGAGCCGGCGATGACAAAGACAAGATGTTGATATTTCACTGTTTTCGAGTAGTTCGGATAGAATATACAAGTAGACATTTCACATTCTACCAGTGTAAAACGTTTTTTTAGGACTGTCAGGACCCCGTAGATTTAGTGTTGTATACCGAATTATGGAGGTTGCTGACTAGACTATGTACTTGGGAAGGTAAGGCTTCAAACGGAAGATATATGAAATAAAATAATAGTTCCCATCTCCATAACTAATAAGACCTTCCTCGCCCCATATAGTCTTCGGTAACACTTAATCATGTCACTGAGATCGACCGGGTGCATATATAAGGCAGTCATAGGAGTGCCGATACTTTATCATCACGAAGCGTGACCGCTGACTTTCCGTAATTATTTGGGCATCATCATAATCGTCGTGAACATTATCGTCATCATTGATGATTCATATCGTTGCTTGAATGCTGTGAAACCATTGAGCTGAGAACAATTCTTGACCAGGAATCAAATTAAGATAACCATCACTACTACACTATTCTGCTAATTGCACTTACCCGTAGCCAGTCACAAAAATCATTCGATCTCGTCTAACCACACCATGCTAAACAGAACCAGTATTTCCATTTGTCAAGCTTTTTCCGATAGAATAACGTATCCTGAATTTCTGTTGATGAGGACGATTATGAAGGTGATGATTTACTTAAATCATTCAAGGATTTTCTGTACTATAATTCAACCGTCTGAACCAAGCAAATGACCCAGAGACTAGAGTTACTAATCCGTCTGCTATGAGCCCTACCTGTCTTGATGATGTTTCCAAGACGTAGCAGAGAACTTTGTTTCGAGGAACAAATTCTTACAATTGTTGTTTTTATATGATGTCAGTGATAGACAGCGTAGTTCAGACAGTTCATATAAGTAACTTGGAAGAAAATCTCATCGTTAATGCACCATTTTTGCGCACAACTAGGTGGCCGGTGATAGAAGAATATTGGAGTTAGTTACGGTTGCATTACCTGATCCAGCAGACTTTCTGCTTGCAGCTATTCTGATAAATTCGAGAAAAACACCGGTAACGTTTAGTCTATGAAGCTAAGGGGAACAGGCCTTTTCAACATTTATCTGAAACATTACGGACTCGGGTCATTAGTTGAAGACTCGATGCGAGTAAAGATGGGAAAGTCTGAAAACTGTGAAGCGAATGTTTTGGGGCAAAATCCACCGCTAATTTTTAACGACGATGGACAGTAACGGTAAAACTACTTTATATCTTTCCGTACCATTGCTCAAGTGAGGAAATGAAACAGAGTCGAACCAAGTGATTATTTGTTGTTTTCCCTATTTTTCCAGTCGTTTTCGTCGGACCAACGTTGCTGACAAATACGATGTATGCTAATGTGGTTTCATCAAATTTGTATCTTATCTGGTCACCGGGATTCATGCGTTCATTCGACCTGACTTACACTGAGACCGCCACATTTTCGTGAGTTAGAAAGCTGGATTATAGCGTGCAAAGTATAGCTGAATTTAACAAAGGTTGATGGTTGGCAGTTGCCTCATCGTTTGACTTACAATGAACACAGTCTTCCACAGTTAGACAAATTCGAGTATGTGCACCGTGTTGCGCGTTCACCAGCACGTCCACTGTGCAGTGAGGTCGTTTTCTCTAACTGAATGGATGCACGTACGAGAGGCAGAACTTCTGACAGCATGATGATTAGCGGATTTATCGAATAACCATTCAATGACTAAATCGTGAGGCATATCTGGTCAGCAGGATCGGTTAAAGTCATCCGATTACCTCGTTCACTTTCCAGAAAACTGTGGCGTTAGTGAAAAACAGGCCGGTGCTATCTGGGCTTCACAGCCATTGATCGATCTGAGCTTGACACGTAAATGTGATCATTATTACTGTATTGCGTCACACCTCGGCGGTGGTAGACGGACATGTGCACGAGTTCATACTTTGTGTGTGTATGCGTATACACATATCTTTTGCGTTGAGATGAGTGCGACCGGGAATGCACCAGACTTTTCGAACGTACTCAGCACACCTACATTGAAGAGAAGAATATGTCGGGGGTAAGTAAGTTATGACTGATCCATTTTCTTTCTTGGTATGAACCAATAATGGTTGTTATTCGGTACGTCACCCGTTCATCTTTTCAGAAACCCGGGCCTCAGTGGCCTTCTATCTTTCCTTTTTTTTCGACTTAGTTGGTGTATTGCATGATGCACGTTTTCTTTACTTCTCACTCCAGTTTAAATTTTGGCTTATATCTCTTATCTTATGTGTAGTGGAGTTATATAGGCCCCTAAACTAGTTTTTGCCTTATATTTTCAGTATCTTTTTTTTTGGCTTAGATCTTACCATCGGAGTGTCCATTTTTCCTGGGAGATAAAGGTTTCACTAACCTACTATCCTACCATCCGGTCAATCATCATTGGCCATATGAATCGCCAAGCCTCCAATTACAAGCCCCCTGGTCTTATTCTTTGGGGCTCACATTAAGTAGTGAATTGTGAGTGAAATCACAAGCGATACAGTGCAGGCTACTTGTGGTGAGTGTCATGCGCAAGCGTTCTTTAGCTTCGGTTATTGTGACGGTCCAAGCGGTACCGGACGCCGCCAGCTACGTTTTACTTAGCTCATGAATAGACTTTCTACTCAAAATTTGTTCAATCCCAGGCCATCACCTTGTGAAGTCCACGAACGTTTCTACAATAGTGCATAGACAACAGGTCATCACATCGAAACCAAGACAAACTCTGTAGTTCGTCTACCCCTCTATCCACTTCTGTTTTTGCCGTGCAAGTCACCAGATTGATAAGAAGTTGATACAATCAAGGTACATTATTATGGGGCAGGTGTTGCACGTTTTTATCTCTGCTTGTTCAGGCTGAAAAATGGGCTAGCTGAATACTGAACGCTTTCTTACTCGCATCAGACGAGTCACGTTGGCACAAACGCTTGCATGTGCACAACTTAAAAGCCTAACGCGCTTAGGCTGAGACGAACGGTATATGGGATTTTGAAAAGCGCGTTGTTGCCTACTGATTTATGAAACTTTGTTATGGTACGTGGTAACTGCCGAAAAATAAATAACGACTTCAACATAAGCGACTAGAATACATAAGGACGTACATCGCGCTGAAAAAGTTTTTGTTAACACATTGCTGTCCAAATCTGGGTACAAGTCTTCAATGCCCACTCGGACATGTCGTTGAAATATGGTCGAGTTACTGTTTGGACATCATTCTATGTTGAAGTTGTTTGACAAACTCGGCTGATGACTGCTGGCGTTTACTTTTTGTGTTATAAACCAATCACACTAGTTTTTTTGAAATAAAAAAGTTATTTATTCTGGTCTTTCTGTGTTATACGCCTCCGTATTAACGGCGCACAAGAACAACCATCTACTTTCAACTAGAGCTGTAAGCATCTGCCGTTTGTCTCTTTAAGTAGTCATACTGACTGGTGAAGTATCAGGCGTAGTGTCCTTGTTTGAGTGACCTCGTCGTAATTGGTCCAGATGTGTTTGATATCTGCGACTGTTTTTTCAGCCGGATGTGTGAGATTTGAGGACGGACTCGGTCATTACCGTGACCGTTTTACAGTGCTACATGGTACGTTAGAACAGTTCACTTGGCTGTTGTTCCGTCGATTGTATACCATTCGTGTTTTAAGCCAGAAACGTGATTCAGCGTTTCCTGTTTACTCTAACGAAGCTTAGTTTGCAAGGCAGTTTTTTCAAAAATTGAAATTGCAAAGTGCATTACTGACTACTGTCATTAGTAAGTAGAGCGTTGTTTGTCCAAACTGCTGAGTTCTGCAAAATAGCTCGCGAACAACGCCGTATTGCAAAAGACTTGCTTCTGTGTTCAAACGGCAAGTTAATTACAGCCATCAAATAAGAAGAATCAGCAAAAATGAATGAGAACTTCAGCCACGAAGAAGATATCGAACTACGCGCTTGTCAAAAATGCAAATACTGCTTCAAGCTGCGAATTCTTCGATCTAAGTGACATGAAGGTTGCCTTTGCACATGTCACAAACTGTTTAATGCGGTTGTCCAATCGATCATGAATATTCTTGACATCAATAAAGTCTATTACGTTTGGTGGTACAACGTCGTGCTGTCTGCCCTTTAACTAACGTGTCTTCCACTTTCTGTTATCAAAGGCTTTCACGGTTAATTTGCACGTCAGTTAATGTATACGTCTACAGCTAGTTAGTACTATTTTATCACTCTCAATAGTGATGATATGAGAGTGCAACAGGCGGATTTTCTGTGGTCGATCAAATTCATTACGTCTTCATTCCATGCGAGTTCGTTCCTTCCCTAAATAGAACTTGACCTTTTATCTATAATTCTACCCTAGTTGCACCGTTCGGGCCTGTGTTCTGTCCTCCTCAGTGGTTGAATTATAACAACTGTTTGAATTCAATAAACTGCCCAGTTCAATACTTCTTACTCTACAATATTCGCGACAAACAACCTTTGCTTTTATCCATTTAACATTTCAGGGTTGTGGGGGTTATCGAGATGCTCAATAAACATCACGGAGTCTTCACAGAAGAAGACGAAAACCTGCTAAAAGTTTATTCCATCTATTGTGGTCTTGCGATCAATGTTGCCAGGGTAAGTCTTCGGTGATAATGGACGCAAATTGTGGACTATCATTTTCATAAACCTCAACATTCTCAATTGTTTACGTTAATAGGACAACTAAACCGTGGTCGGTAAAAGCTCATCCTGGATACCACTGAGCAGGAACAAAATTAAAACGAAACAGACTCTAATCATATACACGTGTACTAAGGTCTGTTTTGTACTAACTGCCCTGATTATAGGAGTAATGTTTTTATGTTTATCTACTTATAACATATAGCTGAATTCCATTTTACCGTACGAAAACGTAATCATTTGTGATACAAACATACAATAAGTGTCCTGTGTCCACTACGGATTAACTGTGGTGAAGTCACATTAAATCCTGGTATTTTTTGAATGTTCTTAAGCTAGACACATTTGTTAAGATGAATATTCGGAATCGATCACGCCCGCGCAGGCGTGGGCTTAAGTGGTCATTCACTGACAATTTTGTTGATTCATTGCCTACGCTTCTAGGTACTGCCGATCTATGTTGCAGTCTTTTACGCTGAGATATGCTATATCAGCTGTCCACTATAATACAAATTTAGGTGAGCTTTGTTTGCTTTGATCAAAGTGAATCAGCAATTACAACCATTTACCGAGGGTATCGTCTTAAGAAAAGGCCAATCTGGTCAAATGTCATTTTGTCGATAACAAAAAGCTGACTTCATTTAAGATAAAGGGTCCTCATTCACCACAAGACTTGCAACCGTAAGTTATTTACACACTGTTTCGTAAGAGTGAGTGCCCTCTTTATTTACTAGCCGCATCAATTATCCATTGACAATACCTGTTGCAAGACTTGTTCCTAATAAACCTGAGATACGATTTCTGAATAATTTATGAACCAAGCCGTAGTATGTACGGGTACGACCGAAAACTTTTCGCCGGATGGTGAGGGAACATGAATGAACTGTCTCTGTAATTTTTTGTGGATCAGTTAGATGGCCGCAACATTTTCAGAAAGCGGATCCAATCTACAGTTATTCTTTACACGGATGGTAAATTGCTTTTATACGTTCATTTTTGAAGACACGGCAGGCTGTCTTCCCACTCTAGATATAGGTGACCATTCGAATTTTTCTCGCATCATTCAGAGGTGAACAGTTAGTCTGCACTTAACTGCCAACAGATTTTGATCAGAGGTGATTGCAAAACTAATTTGGTTAGATTTAACAATGAAACTGAGTTACATTGTAAGATGACTATGACTCGATGTTTCGTTTGTGTTCGTCACCAGCTTTTATGACGAACTGAATCACAGGAAGAGAAGAGGTCATAGACAATTCAGCTAGTCAGCAAAACGCGATAAGATTATTTTATGTGGATTAGTAAACGTAGAAGAATTGATAAGTACAAGCACTGATAATGTGCAGCAAAGCTGACTGAGACCCTTGCTTAAGGTTACTCGCCGAACACGGTGCATACGATGTCCGAACAACGACATGAACGGATAAAACCGACGGTTCAGCATGCTGATAGTTTAATATCTGATTTCGTTACCAACGTTACCATTGTAAACTTTAATGGAGCTAATGTACTCTCATACAGTGGAGCTGTATCACGATAGTCGTTAACCGTTAGGGTATGAGTCCAAACACCTATACTCCTATAACAACCTCACCAGGTGTTGACACTGGTAAGGCTGCTCACACACCGGCGTGATGCGAATACTGATTTGTGTAAACACGTCTTCTATACACGCGGTGTTTGCGCGTACAAACCTAACAGATCATAGGAAAAACATTAAACGAAGGAATCTTTATGTCGCATCGTGTACTTCAAAACGTTAACCGAACACGGCCGGATAAAAAACCTAACACCAATCAAACTGGCTGTGGTAGGGTTTGCCTAGAGAATGAAAAAATCGTGTAGGTTACACAGAGTTTGTAGTGAAATCGATTTACTGGTGATTCACTAACTATATGACGATCACAACACGCGTCTAATTATAACCCCCCCATCTTGATTGATACCTGACCAGCCTCTTTCAAAATGTGGGTATGATCCCAATTTTGATCTCGTGGACCCCATAAATAGCGCATATCATCTCGGTGCCCGATGACTGAACACTGGCCAACGTGATTGTGAGGATAGCTTGTTCAGCGATGGTATTATCACATCAAAGCTGTCAGGCAAGATCGCTTGCCAGCATTGTTCCGACTACCCGATTGTTTTGAGGCGTAAAATAATCGTTCTGTTGAGTTTCCCGTCTAATCCCGAGACTGGGCTTCTTAAACAAGTGAAAATCATAGGAGTCAGACAACCTGTTAAATATTATTCTGAATTACTGATGAATCCAACAAACAGTTTATAAACGGTCAAACTACCGCATCCTAAGTCACTGCAGTAAAAGATATATGTCAGTAGGTCATTGAGCACAAAAGCGTACTGCAATGTATCCAACCGATCAACCGATGATCTGCTATTCTAGTAGGTCTTCTTCACTGAACACACTGTGAGTGTCCTAGCAAAACGAAGGAGCAATTTGTCCCCAAGTGACGATGTCGAAACGGAAGCTCACAGTGGGTCACTGCAAAGCGTTATGGACAACTTGTTGTCGCGGGCAACAAATAAACTCGATAGGACCATTTTGTAGAGCTGAATATTAAAGAAGCGTTGGTTACTTGCTGACCAAACCTGACTTCCATATGACAGCAAACAATTATTATGAAGTGGTTTTTCATTTATTATTCAGCCGCATCCACGTTAGCTGCTGTTGCCAATGGTTAACGGAAGTTTTGGAAACAAAATTTAAATGTATATTTTACGATTATTAAAATCTTACTGGTCAGGAGAACCTTACATCTGAATCTGTGCTGGATGGTATTAAGGGAGCTAAGACTACAGAGTAAAAATGCCTATAATGTCTTCGAAAAACCTGTTGAAAAGGTTCATGAACACGATTCATGATCGGACAAATTTCTGCCTTATAATCACATTCTGTAGTGCGCGCTTTTTCATACAAAGAATGATTTTCCTGGCCACAAATCGGGCTCGTTCTCTTCTCTGATTACTGCATTAATCACTGTTTTGTGAATATGCAGCTTCCTGTATAAAAATTATCGTTCGAGAAGCAGCAGTGGTCAAAAAAATTTGAAATGTAATTATTCCGAACGAAGTTTGAATATGGGAGAAAAATTACAGTGTAGTATTTAAGCGCGTCTCAGCATTCAATAATTTATGTCACCGGTAGTAGAGATTGTGCGTAATTTAGAAGCTACTCAGATGATGAAGATGTTCAGGGTGTTAGAATACTACGCGCTGATTTGCATCTATTCCTCATAATGCCATCCGTTGGTGACATTATCTAAAATGGTTCTCTCAGGATGTTCCACTTTGGACGTGCCCTGTCATTGAAGCTATGTTGTTCGTAGTTCAGGGGATTTCTTGTTGTTGCAGCTGCAGCTGCAACATAAGATTACGTGACAGTCGATGTAACAGGCTCTATGGCGGACCGTGGTAATGGTACGTAGAGAAGTAACCCAATTCAAACAACCTGTCGGAGTAAGAAAATGAACCAACTGGTAACACTCGCTCTGTAATGCTACACTGCGTTCATTTAATCAGCCGGATGATGCTCATGTGATTTGATCGGTCTAAATGTCTAACTGGAGATGTGGGCGCGTCAATCACCCTCAATCAACCCTCTAGGGTCTCCAAAACGAATGGATGGAAATCGCCAAGTGTTATATTGGGTCAGTTTCGCCCTCAAGAGGTATGTAAAGGATATTGTGAAATTTACCATATCCACAGTTTCTAGGTCTCGCCTACAGACGTTAGTACTCAGCTGTTTGCTTCATGTTTGTTAGTGTGTGATTTGTGACAAATATGCGTGCGTTGAAGGCTGCTTTCTGTTAATCATATAATACTCTAACGGACACATTTTCGTTTTGTTTCCATATGATAGTACCAGGGAACTAACAAACTGAGGCGCAACAGGGACAATTAGCATTATCAACAGTCGCTCTAGGAGAAAGTCCCGAGACATATTGCTGATCATCGATTGTCAGCATTTATGTTGAAACATCTTCGAAGTAGTCGGTGGTCCATAGAAGGAAAGGACTATAATGTGGCTAGCGTAAATTCATCAGTGGGAGTGTATGGTTAACTTAGGGACTGTGTTTTACTCTGACTGTTTTGCCTACATACTAGGAAACGATAACATTGAACTCAGGCAATGTTGTTATGTTTTGTTTTTCAAAAGATGTACGACCGGATATACCGTTCCGACAAGAAATACCGCGTTGCTTTGGAAGTTCTCACTTACCACAGTTGTGTTTCTGAAGCAGATGCTGAAAATGCACTTCCATGTGTCATTCCAGACACGATAGCTGGCATTACGAGGTAAGTAGTCTTGACATTTTTTGGAATGACACAGTCGGTTGGTGTGACTGAAGGAAACAACTGATCATGTACAAATTAATGGCTAACCATACGCTCGATAACCCTCCACCTAAGCGAAATGGTAATTCCTGTCCAATTCTGATTTACTGAAACATATTGCAGCAATTGATGGTCACATAATGTAAACAGTGTTGAATATATCCACACGTGAATAGCGGTGTTCATTTTTTGTAATCTTCTACGTAGTGCCAATATATTTCATTTAGAAGTATATTTTGTGTGCATAAACAAAAATTGTCTTCTGTCTAGGTCATACATGTTAACCAACCGTAGAAAATTTGACTTGGCGCTTTACCTGGTAGTTCACTAGTTTACTGATGTAGGCTTGACCGTACCGTACCGGGCATTATATACTGAGACCACCAACAGTTGGGTAAAACCGCGTGGTGGTCAAGCAACAACGTGGTCACGAAATATGAAGACTCTGACTGCTCCATTGAGCAAAGTGGGTAGGTGTCACCTGCCTGGATGGGGTCTTCGTGATCACTCAAACCGCTGGTTAGAGACGCTATCCGGGATGGCGATGTGTCGCAGTCAATGGCGTACCTGTATCCATACCATTTCTAGTTCTTCCGCTTAGTCTTCTTTTTAGTAACGTTATCTTCTAGGATATTTCACGTCACTGTTGAGGTGAGCGGCGGCCCGAGCCACAGTACCTTTTGGTCAGGCTCATGGCTGTTATGATGATGATGATGTTGATGATGTAGGCTTCAGTAGTGATGAGGTGACCAACCAATTAGGGAGTTTGCAATCAGTCACATTGTTGTTTGGGAACACTATCTGGCCTCATAATGCCGTACTAAATAGCCAGCCTGTACTTGCATATCGGTTGTTTTTTTCTCTTTCCCAAAGATCCGTTGTTTTTGGTTTTCTTTATTTTGGCTTTCTTCCTCATTATTATTCATTAATTACTCTGCCACTTCGTGGATCCTTGTCAAGGCTAACGACAGTGCGAGCCAAAGTACTCGCTGGTACGGCTCAAAACTGAGAATGGTGACAGTGATTATGAGACACAATTGAGGGAATTCTACGCTTCGGCTAGATGTGAATAAGCAACGTAAAACGCATGCCACTCTGGAGTATGTTTACCATTTGCCCAACTTTAAAACCGGAACAGCTTATCGCTTAAATAATTTGGCGGATCTTATATGACGCAGTGAGAAGAGTGGGTAATTTAGTCTTCTAGGTTCAGTTTTAGTTTTCCGTGATAACGGATACTAACTTTGCGTTTCAGAAGCATGATTCTTTCCACTCATCTCTTCGTCTCACAATGATCGTTTTGCTATTCCTGTCAAAGATTGAGCCTACACTGAACCTGTGGACTATTGCTCTAGCTCAGTGCGGTCAATCAGTAGGTAAGAGAAGCGAGTAGGGTAGTTGGGGTTCTAATCTGAATGCGACTAACCGGAATATCGAAGAAACGTGATGAGAAAAATGCAAAACGAAAGGACGCAGTGTGTGCAAATACCACAGGCATGAACTTTAGAGTTAAAACCTATTACATCTACCGGCGAGCTAATCGTGGGTGCTTGATGATGTGTGGAGACTGCCAACCACAAAAACGTGACTCATTCCAAGCATATAACTGATTAGTGTACATTCCCATAATGAACGCTGTTTGTTAGCCTGTCAAGTATGCCAAAATGAACAGTCTAATGACGGAATCTTATTCCACATAGAAGCTAACTTAAAGATTTCGAGATATGTACAAGAGTATTTGTTAGGAAGTGTACCCAGTCGGTGTGCCGAAGCATGGACTGAAGGTTACATGAATATATTATGTCAATCCCTTACGGGATTAAAACCTGTGAGGAGTTTATCCAGTTTTATGGATACTATTTTTTCACGGGTATATGTCTGGTTCTTAGTGTATATGATGAAGTCAGACGAAAATTCCTGTGCCGAACTTTACTAAAACTTGTTAGTTCGCTACAAAAAATAATTACTATCAAGTTGGAAATGAGGAAATCATTGGTAAGAGATAGGACCTTCTATAAATTTATTGATGATAGTGGACAAGTGAATGGCAAAGTCGCACATTTATTTGGTTGAAAGGTTACTTGAGTTTTAGCTACGCACTAACCAAGTTCGTACGACAGTGATTTGTAATGATTTTACTGTTAACCATGAGCTAACCTTATGAAATTGTTTTTCAATCAAAACATTTTCAGCCATGATTTCTCTCCTTGGGATGTAGAAGAGGAGCGTGAGGTATCGACCGTGTTGTATATGATGTATGACCTGGCCGGGAAACTGCTGTGAGTATACCACGCTTTCCGTTTTCGTAAACCCTGCCAATGTTAATTCACTAATAACGGTGTAAAAGTGAACGATCAAGCTATATGGAGATCAGTAAGTCGATTTCGCAGAAAAGTCTTTAACTAAAGACAGATTTAATGAATACATTCTGAAAGTGTATTAGAATAACTTCTAGTTGATAACGTTCCCAAACTGGAATCTTCATACACTTATGTAAACCAGCTGTTATTTCAATACGGTGTTTCATTACATGTCCCGCTATTGAATGTAGACATTTTATCACACCTAATGAGTGATTATATAGCCAGGTATAAGGGTGGTATGAGTTGATCTGGGTATCATTTTAATTGTTTTGTTTAATCTAGTAAGATAAAGAATGCACATAGTATGTACTGATCTAAAATCGATAACGGTGGCTCGATTTTCTGTGGTTTCTTTCAGGGATACTATTTCTCGCATGGTCTTCTAGTCAGAGAAACTAGTTTACGCTTCATTTTGTTGAGTCCACTCAGATTATAGTTTTGAGGAGCATATGTGAAGTTGAGTTCTTACAACATACGCACACTTGGTCATTTAAAAAAGTTAAGGTTATAGATTTGATCCGAGTTTTGATTGGTTAAACGAAAATTGTACACTTGGAAACTTAAGTCGTTCGATCACATTTATTTAGCCAAATGGAAAAAACGACTATGGAGTGAATGACAGTGCACGTTAGCAGATGTTTCATGTGCTCAAACTTTTGGAACCAACCACATGTGACGAAACCTTCTCTTAGGTTCACAGTATTTTTTAAGTTTCAGTGTCCTTCACGGTCCTTCTTAACACCATCTGGCTTGGATACTAATTGCACTATAAGGAATATGACGCGTTAGATATCCCGAGTAGGAGATTCATGTGCGATCATTCAACACTTGCTGGTTAACTAACATTTTGGTTTAGGCTGCCACGTCACATTCCGATGTTTTAGTTCAAACATTATTAACTGTCGTAGGCGACACGCGAAGTTTTGAGAATCTGACAAGAGTTTGCTTATCTGTTTGTCGTTTGATCAGGCCTTTCTTAACTAGGGTTGGAGGCTAACTTGCCCAGCCAATTGCATCGTAGCAGCCCTTGAAGGCAAATTACCACTTAGCCTGCGCTAATAGTATGATACTATCTGTGGTACAGAATGTTCTGCGCTTTAGTGATTTATCTCCAGCTTTTAACCGGCGCCTCTGTTTACACTGAGAGGCTGTTTGCTCTCAGCCTCTTCATACAGTTGCCTCAGGATTCGGTCAGTACGAAACACAAATGCACGAAGTTACGAATGGACAGCCTGTATAAAATATGCAAACGTCAGTGTCGTTCTGGTTAGTGTCCACCCATAGCACGTACACACAGGCTCTAGTCCAGCTTAAACTACAAACTATAACATTTTGTGACAAGTGGGCAACGATGCCTCCAAAGTGTTTTCTTTTGCTTATCCAAAACGTGTTTGACTCGCACACGACTTCAGTATATATTACAAATTGGAAAACAGCAGACGGTCACACTAAGGAGGAGTTACACTGTTACAAGTAAGCATACGTATAAGCGTTAAAAAAGAAAGGAAATCAGAACGATGAAAATCTCGAGGAGAAGACGAGGTCGTAGACAGTAGTGTTAAGGCTTGGAAATGTATTATATCTGTTAATTCGATTTGAAATAACATATTCAGTGGTTTGGTTAATACAGAAAAACCAGGAATTCATTATGGACGGTGTATATGGTTGGAAACATGCGGACTAAATTGAAGTATTTTTTGTTTATTTCAGTGGAATAGTTGTAGCGAAAAAGAAGACAGAAATGGAACACTTAGGGATAAGTACTGAATGAATCAAAAGCTTGTTCGTCTTCTACACATTTCACCCAGTCTGTCACCTTTGAAATCAATCAGGAATGTTAAACCGGACAGAAACAAAGAGATACCTTGCAGCTTTGAAGTTTTGGGCTCAAACGATTAAATTGTGAAGAATCGACAGCTTTGGAACATTGTGATCGATATCAGCAAGCATTCAAACTCATTCACATCAACCATACACCTGGTTCCATGTGCTCCTCCTTTGCAGTAGACACGACAACTTGGATTCCTTGTGATGTCAGTGGTACGGAGCACTCTACCCGACTGCTGAAAGAGACTTACGTATACTCATATGGCCCATGGCAGTCGTCAGTGTCTGCGATTTCCCATTAACATTGAAATATGGCGTGGACTCTCCGCATGCATTCCGAACTTATTCTTCTGAGAGCTGTCAGGATTGATCATAGGAAGGTACAAACTAGGGATAGAATTAAAGCTGTTGTAGACTCCTCTCCCCTGAATAAATGTTGCACGCATCAATAATCTCTTCTTTTAAGTTCTTTCGTTGCATCTCATGTCTCTCGTAGCAAGTTAGTTACACTCGTCGAGTGCCCGAAAACTCGTTAAAAGTTAGGCAGTTTTGAGTTGTCCACTTAAGACAAGTTAATTCACGTATCCCTTCGACAACATATGCTGCTATGCCGTATGCTTAATAGATAACCTTAAGTTCTGTTTAACCCGTCTACAACAAAATACACGCTTGATGTGGTAATATTTCACGGAGGTCAGCGATTCAGCGCGAGATAAAGGTCACAATATGTGCACGCATAAGCCTCAAGCGGTAGTCTGTAGCGAGACTACTGGGTGTAGTATAGAATAAGTTTGTGTGGTTAACTGTCTATTTGTGACGGCAGAGCGTTGTCACCTAAACGACGCTCTGATCCACTGCCCACACAGAAGTTAGAAGGGTTCACAAACCGCGAAAGCCCATGCGTCCAAGACCCGATTTCGTTTACACTAGTCAAACATGCACGTTGCCCTCAGACAGATTTGCCATAATTTTGCAAAGTACACTGGCAGCATTATGTGGTCCGTAGTGAACAAAGTACTCTGTTTACGCAGTTGCCATTGCCGGATACTGTTTATCATTCAGTTGCAATTTTTACTTAGCAATGCTTAACTTTCTTTGGCTCACTCAACCCAACACACCCTTACCAGGCAATTGAAGTCAATGGCAACCAGTTTTGGAGACCCATCGAAGTACTTATCAGGTGTGGTTCAGACGATAAAGCTTTTATCAAATCACCTTTTGTTGTCTGAAGTCATTTGAAAGATGTCACCTATATGTCTTGTTCACAATCTGGTGAAACTTGGTGACGGTTCTTTACAGTCCATTTCAATTCCTGTCTTAGGGAGTCACAACCGAATGCGCTGAATAAGACGTTTGTTTTAACCATACTAACCTCTCCTGTACTTCCAACGAAATTCTATATTGTAAGGTGCTTGCGCCTTACAGGTTTATGAAAATCAGAACCTTTCTACACAGAGATAGTGTATGCGATTTTTTGCATGAACAGTTTGTTGACGAACCTTCCATAACTTCAGATAAAGTCGGAAGGGAATCTCTCTCTTGAACACTACTAGAAATATTTCACCGGAAATACCTGATGACTAAAGTTTCTGGGTGCCAGGGCAATATTCCATGGAAGCTATCAGTCATTAAGTAGCTGGTGAGGGTCACATCAGCTATTTAATGTCCTATATCACTTCACTTGCGGATTGAAAAACAAACCGGTTTGAAATTTCACAGAAATTTTGTAATTAGGCATCATTCTTATGGGCAGCACCATAGTCCACATTGTGTACCTTCTTCTTGTGTTTTGTGGGAGGGTAGAAGTCGCAGAGAGACGTTATATACTATCTCGGTCATTTAGATATAACACTGAACACTATATTCAGAGCGCACTACCAGGGCGGACTGAATATAATGTCTCTACATCTGTTACGTATTTCAGGAGCACCTCTTTAAGGATGAACTGAGATTCTGTGGATTGAAAGATATACACGCATCTAACTGCAGATAAACCCCCAAAGGTTCCCGTTACACAGATAACTGCTGGAACAGCATAACTGTTGTGAAAGCCTCAGGTACCATAAGTGAAGTTAGAATAAGCGCCTAAGAGCGTTATTTGATGCAAACAGAATAACTCGCTGTTCCTGTAGCTCAGTAGGCCACGGCGATCAAAAGTTCCGGAGGATTTTATTTAGTACTCAGTTGCAATCCTCAACGTTCCTGGATATTTTGACATTCCTACTTTTTGAAAACGGGGGACCGGGATCTTCATAGTATCAAGCTGACCAATGGTCTAGTGCATTTCCAGTGTATGTTGGAATATAGTTTCAGTAGCCGTCTGCTTCTCAGTCACAACGTTGCTGTTTTTAAGGTGTTCTAAATTTAACTATGTTCACTTTATAACTAGCTGAACCATGTCTGTGATCACATGAATAGGGTAGTTGATTAATCCGATAATATATAGGAGCGTTTCTATTTTAAAAAAATGTATTTCCTCGAACACATTCTCATCATATCCGAGAGTATTTAACTATGTTTTTGTTCACCAGTACCCATCTGCATACAGCTTCAAAACTTGTTCTTATTTGTGTTGACCATAATGATGTGCAAGATGAAAGTATAAGAGATTAGGGTAGTAATATCGAATCATATATTCTCTTGAACAACATAAGCAAACAGGGCTAAGCAGCATCGCAAAGATGGCGCGGGCAAAACGCGAGAAGTGCGTAGCCACTGTAATCATCTGGGCCTATTCTAATCGAAATCGATTATTTGGCATTCTTGAGGAAGGCCACCCAAGGTGGTTGAAACGTAAATTGTTAAAATTTGGTCGTAACGTTATGTTATTTCCAATCCATTTACCAATAAGTCTAGCTTGTTCCAGACTGATATCTCCTGTTTTAGAGACTTGTGCTGAAAGCTATAGGAAAGTTTGTAGCCATTCAGATTCAGTAAGGTGAATGTTAAAGATGTTAGACTGAATTGTCCATGATAGAGAAACAAGTTGTAAAAAGATTCAGTGAAGTACTAATGAGTCTGTCACGTATACCGTTCGACCCTCATTCACAACTCTATTATTTCTGTGTACGTTTTGGGTTGAATAACTTCAAAGACTTGATTTTATGTGCTGGAATTTGCATATTGTACCCTACCGCTTGTTTTCATACGTTATGCTAGGAGTTGTTCTCTTTCTGTTGGTCGTTCGTGTCAGTTTCAACAGCTGATGCAGTGTTGCTGACGATTGTGGTCTACAATATTGTGAACGTTTACTTAAAGCCCTCAAGTAAACAAATGGCTGACTGCCAAATCGTCTTTTCATGGACAGTATCTGTGTGTTTTGTCACATTGCTGGCTGGCTAACCTCTAGTAAGATACACACAGACGGCCGACATTCACTAATGCACTCCCGGACTATATGTTCACAAATGCTGGTTCAAAACCCGGCTATTGCCTTTTTGGGCTGTGAAGGACGATTATATTTTTGTTAAAAGCACTAATGTTATTATTGAGATAATGACGTGATTAACTATTGTGTAAGTGTTGCTGACCAACTGAAAACGCGAAATTTGCCACTTGTTTAAAAATAATTCTATCCTTGAAGTTCACTGCAATCGTTCCCTTCAACAATCTAGACTTGATAAAGCAACACTGGTGCGATTTGTTCTGACTGTGCGTAAGAACTATCGTCCGGTTGCGTACCACAACTGGGACCACGGATTCTCCGTGGCCCACTCAATGTACTTTTTACTCAAAGTGGGTGAGAATCACTTCTCTTTGCTGGAGGTAAGCAAATCGTGGTATTGTGTTAGTATTATTTATCACAAGCACATTCACACTTCCGCCTCACATTTTGAGTATGATTGAGGGGGGTTAGTACCATTGGAATTTACTGTTTGGAACGATCGGAATGTAGAACTCAATGTACCTTTTTGAGTTTTATTCCAATCTGGCAATCTATATTTCATCGTTAATCCGAATAATTACTAACTGTACTTGACTGTATAACTGTGCACCTTTGAGGAATTAGGTAAATACTAGCATGTTATGAACTTCCGCTTAACGATTTGGGACACTTAAGTGTGGGGCATCATATCTGTTCTACAACAGTGGATCCAAAAAGATTGATTAACTGATCACGCAACGTCGTATAGGGTAGATATATCTATCATTTATGAAACGCATCAGTACAGTGGAGTAATGAATTGTTTTGTCTATAATGTTCCACTTCTTCCACAGAAAATTTGCCTCTTCATAGCTGCTTTGTGTCACGATTTGGATCACCGTGGATACGACAATCGTTTCATGAAAAAATTTTCCACACCGTTAGCTTCTCTTTACAGTTCTTCCCCCATGGAACATCACCATTTCAATATGACTATCACCATACTACAGGTGAGCTCACAGTTTACACTGCTTTCGAAACGTGTTGAGGTTTAAAAATCCACCATTCAGGATCACTTGGGTCCACGACTGGCATTGCTTCAATTTGAATTCGATACTTAAATTTAGTCAAGACCGAGAGATGTCCAGTATGTTTGCACCCGTGTCTAACTGTAAGATTTGCCCACTAAGCAATCGAATTTTTCTGAAACTACGTTATAGTATGCCTTTTAGTCTACTTTTGTTCTCGGTAGGATGATCATGTAAACTAGCTTATTTGAGGATCACAAGTAGAAAACGTTTCTCTTGCATTTCTTATTCGGTCATGCTAAACTGAATAGCTTTAAAATTTACCTTCCGAAATTACGTATATGTTTACAAACAACGGGTATATGAATGTGATTTTACTCGGGCTAGCAATCATTAGTGGTTCACACAACGTTCACAAGTGTGGGAAGGAATCATCTTATATTTGATGAGGTATCACGTTTTGGATCAATGGTTGTAGGGATCATTTTCATTGAAAGATTGTTTGAATCAGATTGATTTAAGACCACGGTGATGTGTTACCAGATCAATAAAAAAACGTCCGTTAACGTCACTACCAATGGAAAAGTTTGTATCCAGAATGACCACGTAGTTTGTTACCGTAAATTTCTTCTGGCAACTTCCTTTGTGTTCGCACCATAGCAACCAGCCGTCAGCGCTGCTATTGAAAACACTGTCCATCCAAAAAGGAATTACCCAATGTTTGCTAACGTATCCGCCCTGCGACCGCGAAAGACCAAGTCAGTATCGAATGGCGCTAAAAAATATATGATGCAAAACTGTGATATCCATTGAGAACATGCAAATAAAATCATAAAACCGCTATTAGTATGCTAAAGGAAGTTGAAAATCTTGACTCATAGATGAGTCTACCCATGCCGAAGTATGTGAACAACATGCATTGCAAATGCCACTAGCTATGATGCGGAATTCTTACTGCGTCTTCCGTTACATCTGTACACCCAACGTATCAAGACGCGGATTGAGTGTAAAGTTTATCGGGGAGGTGTTTACTACGATTCTTAAGATCGGCCAACGCCCGTTGTTTCATAACGTCTCAGCCACTTCAGAGTAGAACAAATTCATGACGATCGCTTTGTTCATCTTTTCAATAACGTGTCTTATGCAACATGTGGTGTTCGAGCAGGGAAAATTGAGGAATAAGAAAACATACTTAACATTGATCGCCCTAATCGCAAATTGTATCATGCCAACGCAAGCAAGTAAGAATAAGCAAAGATGTAACACATTTTGTGGGTTTGACCTTTATTCATTGTCGATCTGGTCTACGCGACGATAACTGTCCATTTACATGAACGAGCAGAACCCTCGCGTAAAATAGTATGAGTCACAGTGCCTGAATGACCTATTTGCTTTTAACAAAGATATGTACAATCTTGCAGAAAAGTACGAAGTAGTTGATTAGGCTGTGGTATGAATATGACATCGTTTGCCTATAATTGAATACAGTTTCTTATACATATGTACATTCACATCTCGGTGCTGTTCATTTGGGTGACACTGGCCGAATACCCGCAAGCCCGCTAATCAAGAACACTGTACACCATTGGATAAAAATGACTGACACCGTATGTATGAAACCAGTCCAGATTCCTCAATATTGACGTGATTTCGTTAATATTCACTTGGTCCCTCTTCGTTAGACATTGTTAAACCAACATTTTTTTGTAAGTCTTCAATGAATTCGTTTCATTTTATCCACTACCGTACTCCCAAATACGGTAATCTTAGAGGTAAAAATGTCCGCAGTTTACCGCTCCGGTGAACAAATTAGTAAGGGTGTTAGCAAACCTGTCCTATGAGTTGGTTATCAATGGACCAAGTGGGCCAGGCTAATTAGTTAGTGTCGTAATAAAACTTGATTGTCCAGGGGAGATTGCGCCGGTGGACTGAGACACTGATATCCTGAAATATCCAGTCATTCTGGCCGTGCAATATCGGTGTCCTTGCGGCATGTTGTTTTAGCTGAAATCACTGACGATCTAATAGAAAAAACAATTTCTTTTACAGTTAACGATATAATGGTCCGTTTATCAGCCAGATTACCATTAACTTTTATTATGAACATGCTTCTACTAGCAACGTCCCACTCACCTTAGAATCATCTGACTTCCAGAAGTGAGGCTGCAATTCATGAGTCCGCATTTTGCATTCCATTCGTCGATAAGATTGTTGCTGCTTGTCGATCTGCGCGTTACACTTGATATAATTGTGTCGGGTTAAATGAAATGATGAGGATCGTACATAGAGTCACTGAATTAGCGAGCGGTATCCGTGGAAAACCAAGGGACCGGTGGTTATCGGGGGTGTCATTACAATAAACAACATTCTATTACTGCAATTACGTAAGAGATCAATTGGTCTGAGAAAGGGCAACGCGTTTCCTGTCAATGCGGCGCGTGTTGTGCCATTGAGAGACGATGGGCACCGGCTAAAACTTTGCCAGCGCATTCGTTCTGTCGCTGACTCTGATGATTTCTGTGGAATATATTATAACACCTGCAAGGTTCTTGCAGTAATTTGAGCTTTCACGACAGTCATTAGCAAATTACATTTTGGTTTCCGATCCATCAAACGGGATAGCGCAATTACAAACAATCGTGAGTTTTCTGATTATTCTGACGCTTGTGGTCCAGAAACAGTCAATTATGTTCGCCCTCCTCAAGTCGAACTTCTGACATACGTAGTGTTATTGGTTTATCACTCTCTTGTGTCATCCAAACAAATGCATTACCTGCTATCCATAAAACGATTTCTACTTTGAATTTTACTAACTGGAGTAACTGTTTCCGGTCTTCTGTCTTTAATACGTTTTCTTTAGTGCAATGGTCTTGTACTACTTCATTACCCGCTATAAGTTCAACAAGTATGTTTACAGCACTTCTATGGCCCAAGATCATTATAACCATATTATGTAAGTTGAGTGAAAACACGGTTCTAACTGGCTATGATGAACCTACGTAGGGATAGGTCAAACACCACAAGGATTTATGCTTTTGAATAAACAACGTTGGGTATTACTACACATCTTCCTATTAGTCGAGAAGCGGATGATCTGGAAAACATTGAGTGGCTTTGTAACTCTGTTGACTTTTCTTACTTATGGCATAACTCTAACAGATGACTGTATACCACCTGGAAGAATCTGTGGCCGACCAGATTTATGATTTTCTTTGCCATTGGTGAGTGAAAACCACGATTTCTTGTGACATAAGGGAAGGCACTATGGTCAATCTATACATGGGTAAGAAAGATCACTGCAATTGCAACAACTACCGGGGAACCTCCTAGTTTAGTATCGTTGGAAAAGCCTTTACCATTGTTGTTCCCAACAGGTCTCATACCATTTTTCCAAGTACATGCGGAGTGTCGAAGTCAGTTCAGGGTTGGAAAGTTTACGGTCATATGATATTCTCCACTTGTTAGCTCCCGAAGAAGGTCGTGTGCATAAGTCTCCTCAGTATATCGGCTTTACTGTTATAACTAAAACCTTCAATTTTTCTGGCGGATTTGTTAGACTTTTGGCTATCAAGGCTAGATTTCCTTGTCACTGTGCTTTGACTGTTCATAGTCCACCACTCAAACACAAGATGCACCGCTCAGTACTATGATACGTCAACAGAATCCTTTGCAATATCCAACGACACGAAATGGGTTTAATCATTCGCTTTAACACGATTATTTTTACGCAATGCTGCCGCGTCGGCTCGCCTGCACAGTATTCAAATGTTTATAGAAGCAAGTTTGGAAGTTTGTTTAAAACTGTGCATTCACTATCAGCTATCACAGTTTAGTGGGCTTTGCTAAAAGATATAATCCCTACAGATGATGCTGTGCAATAAAAAACTGTCAGAAGAGTTTACTGTTAACCACATACTGGTATGGCAAACCTGGGGCTCATCACCATTCTGACGAAGATATGCGTCGTTGGTTTAGGAGTTAGTGATATAGGATTCATTATAAATTTACAGGTCAGGGGAACATGAGAATGTACTTCTGAATGGACGTTGTACGGTTTGGAAAGTGAGGGTAAGTAGGAAGATAGTCTAAACTTCGAAAGGGTCAGCAATAAAAGAACTGCGAAAGTGAAAGCCCTGGGACAATCATCGGAATAGAGACCCAATCACTACCTATTAAGCATACAACGGATGCACTGTAGCGTAGAGTAGACAACAGTTAGCTAATATTGATTTATGACAGGCAGTTTCGTTGTGAGTCATATACTACTCACAAGTAGCATATTACGCACAGGCGACATTCAGGAACAAAAAGGCAAGTTCCGAACGCCAGGAAGACGACAGACAAGAAGAGACTATCGGAATAGTGTGTACGCGTTATGGAAATAGTCCCATTAAGGCAAATGACAACGTACTGTCATCCAGTGTATGTGAATGCTTGTTTGCCGTGTAAATGAGTGTACGCGTTTGTGTTCAAATTTTTGACGACCTGTACGAGAGTTTGCGCTATAAACGAATTTTCACTCCAAACGTCTTTTGCGGTCACAACAACTAATGCTGTGACGAACACGAGGATGAAGATGCCCTGGCCGCAGCCGTTTGAAGATGGAGACGTCCGGACGTTCCTGGAACACTTCGTGGACGTGGCCGAAGTGATCGGAGTCAAGACCGACCGTAAGAAGCTGGCTTCCATGTGGACGCTGATGAAGGGCAGGGCAAAGGCGGTGATGGATGCAGTGTGAAAAGGCACTGCGAAGATGGGTTGGTCGCTGCGAAGAAGGCGCTGGTGGCTGCGTTTGATAGCCCGGCTGACCGCCGGGAGGCCATGCGGCAGTTCAAGGCGGCCAGGATAGGACAGTTAGTAGATCCGTTCGTGTTCGCTGTACCTCTGCAAGGTTCGCTGGAAAGGGCACAACTAGGATTAGGCCAAGAACCACGACGGCAATTGTTAACGGAGCAGTTTTTTTTGAAGATCTCCCGCTGGCGGTTCGCGACCAAGTCCGTATTGCCCATTTCGCCCGGTCGATGGACCTTGATGAGCTTGTGAAGGTGACGCGGGAGTTGGCAGTAATCTCCGTGGCCTCAGTGAACGCGAACGGCACTACAGACAAGAAGACATGGGAAAAAATATAGAAGTTAATGGAGCAGATCGCAGCTGATATAGCGGGTCTGAGAACAGCATCATGAAAAAACGATCGACAAGGAGGCTGCTTCATCTGTGCGAAAAAAGGACACTGGAAAAAGGATTGCTCAATGCGGCGGTTTAAGAGGTCAAAAAATAAAGTGATTCATGATTGTTCTTTTTGTTGGGCAGGCCAACTAGTAATGGGAACGATTGAGGAAGGGGCCGTACATACAAGGGTTGAAGTTGACGGAGAGATAGAACATTGTTTGGTCGATACAGGGGCGGCTATTTCGTTGGTTGCTCGAGCAGGAAAGCAAAACGTAGGACCGAAGTCCATGGTGATCAGGACAGTTGGAGGTCCTAGTCTACTGGTTGACGGTGTGTAAGAGTATGGGGTACGTATCGGTGGCCATATCGTAAAACACCGTTTCATTGTGTCTCCAGAAACCAGGCAAACGTTCCTTGGAGCCGATTTCTTTGCTGCAGCAGATGCCATGATTGACTTGAAGCTCAAACTGTTGTCAACCAGGTATGGCTCTCTGACACTCACAGGACAGCGATGAGAGAGCATCAACGAAGTATGCACAACTAAACCCGCCATTTACACAGTCCCCTTGCTTCAGTCCACGGTCGAGAAATATGCGGAAGTATCCACGAACGACGATGATCCGTACGGATTCTGCAAGTGGATTGATTGCGCATGAAATACCAAAAACCGGAACATTTTGACATCAAGGAGCCCGCAGGGGGAATTAAAAAGGCAAGTACAGAACATGCTGAAGGAGGATGTTATCGAAGAAGCCAACAGCCCGTACAACTCGCCTGCTCTCCTGATGAAGAAGTCCAACGGGAAGTACTGCTTGCCACACCGAGCACTGTTTGCCAACGCTTCGACCGACTGGCGTAAGGTGCGAGGTGGACAGATGATGACCTGCCGTAGACAAATGAAATCACTCACGAAGGGCTTGGGCACTGTAGATCGGGTTCGTCTCCCGGGCTGGAGCCCTCGCGACCTACAGAGTCGATGGCTTGAAACTTTAGGTGAGGTGGCGGCTAACCGAGCTCAGTGGCGTGAATGTTGTCGTTGTTTGTCCGAGTTGTCTGTGAAGTGAGTGCACTTAATGACGCGGGGCAATGAGAGCCGTAAGGAAGCTGTCTTGCTGATGACGCCTTACTTTTACTTACAGCTCGGTTGTTTGTTTGCAAAATGTAGGCGCCTTGATGTAGTATGTTTTAATATATAGACGTAGTTATTTTTTAGTGGTTAGGTCCCCTCCCCTATTCCTTTCTTTTCTTCTCTCTTCCTATACCGGGTTTGCTTTTTATTCTTCTTCATGGTTGTGTGGCAGTTAAGCATCAGTATGAATCACTGATATATTGCTGTCTATGATGATGATGATGATGCTGACCGCTTTCGTGTAGATTTTACACGGCTGATTGAGGTACCACAGAACACAATCCTATCAATATTGTCCGTAGCTGATATTTTTGACAAGCTGCAACAGGCAAAATTGTTCACAATATTGGACTTACGCTCCGGATATTGGCAGATACCAATCAAACCCATGCTTCGTGAGAAACAGCATTCACGGTAGTCGAAAAACAGTATCAGTTCAAGCGCATGCCGTTTGGCCTATCCGGGGCACCGTTCACATTTCGACGCCTGATGGTTCGGCTGATTAAACGGCTGGATAATTTGATAGTATATAGAGATGATACCGTAATACACAGTAACACGAAATCGGAACATGCTGCCCATATACGAATTAAGAACTCAGGACCTCGGATTAATGCCGGTAGATCACAACTCGGACGATCATCGGTGGTGTTACTGGGACACAAAGTGGGTCGAGGTGAAATCAGGCCTCTGCCGGAGAAAATATTGACAATTAGAGAGGCTGTGGCTCCGAATTCCAAACGAACGCTCAGACAATTTTTGGGTCGAGCAGGATACTACAGTCGGTTCGTGAAAAATTTTCACTCCATTACATTGCCATTGTACAAACTCTTTCGAAAAGACAAGAAATTTGAATGGACCGACGATGCCCAGAGGACGTTCACGCGAGTGCAACAAGCGATGAACGAGACACAATTGACGCTAGAACTTCCGAATACAAGAGAAACGTTAATCGTAGCAGCAGATGCCAGTGACCGTGGCATCGGGGCAGTACTCAAGCAAAGGGAAGGAGTAATTGAGTATGCCAGCAGGGTCCTGACCCCAACGGAGCAGAAGTTTTCGACTATTGAATAGGAATGTTTGGCGATCGTTTGGACACTGGACAAGTAAAGGTCGCACTTATTGGATCAGCAGTTCCACGTGGAGACGAATCACAAACCCCTAGAGTGGATCAGGACTACGATGGACCCGAGAGGCCAATTAGCCCGATGGGCATTGCGTTTACAGGAATATGACTTCACTGATAAATGGATTGAGAAAAGCACAACGTTTTGAGCAAGTTGTAATACTCTACGTTTCAACCACCTCAGATAGACTTCCTCAGGAGTGAGGTGATTGAACCGTAGAGTATTACAACTTGCTCATAACGTTGTGTTGTTCTCAACCCATTTATCAATAACATGTTAAACACGACGCCCAAGCTGTTTGACTTCATTCGTACAAACTTTGGTGCGGATATCTTACAGTAAGACTTCACGATCAATCATGTGCCTGGTTTGAGCAGTTGCGTCGCGGATTTTCTTTCTCGACCGCAGATAAACGACGAACCATTCAAAGTGACCTTTGGACTCAACGGTTTAGGAATGGTGCAGAACCCACAAACACTAGTGCGTCTACAACGTCAAGACGAGGTCCTCCGGAAGTTGATTGGAGCTCTGGCAAAAGACGTGAGGATACCCATAAATACTAACGATGAAGAGCTGAAAATAATTGCATCCCAATGGGGAAGAGTGGGCTTAAACAGTGCGGGCGTATTGACTTGGCAGCGTGGCGTTGGGCGCTTTTGCTTGGTAGTCATCCTGAGACAACTGAGGGGGAAACTGGTAGCAGACTGCCATGCAATGGCACACACCAGATGCACTAGGACATACAATCTGTTGCAGCAAAGAGCATATTGGCCGAAGATGAAAGAGAATGTGACAGCTTACGTGCTTGCATGCTAACAATGTCAGTTACTGAAAGGCGATAATCGGGGAGGCAAACTGCCCTTACAGTCAATCCCAGTTTCCGAAATTGGTGAACTCTGGTCGATGGATCTTATGGGCCTATTTCCACTGAGCGCCCGCGGTAACCAGTACGTTCTGGTCATAACAGAACACTCTACCCGTTGAGTCGAAGCGACCGGCGTTCCGGATCAGAAAGCATCTATAGTGGGAAACATGGTGATGAAGCACATCGTAGCAAACCACGGTGTATCAAAGGCGATCTTGACAGATCAGGGACCATGATTTGAAAGCGAGAAGTTTGGAACACGCATGCAACAATTGGGAATCAGGCACATCCGAACGACACCATATCAACCGCAAACGAACGGCCTAATCGAACGTAACAACCGAACAGTCAAAGAATGGTTATCAGCCAAAGGAGGTGACTGGGAATCTGCGTTGTCATTGGTGTTATTGGCTCACCGGGCGTCTGTACAGGCGAGCGCGAAGAAATTTCCAATTTAACTGATGTACGGTAGAACCCCTCAACTTCCGGTGGATGGGGACATTGGAATATGGTCAGAGTGCACCGATTCTACTTAACAGTTGGTTACCAAAAGAGGACGAGTCATACGAAATCTAAAAGCATCGCAGGCACACACAAAGGAGCAATCCGCAACGCCATGGCTCGGCAGTGTGGTTGATACCCAACTCTAGCAGCGCGTCTGCAAGACAGCATCAGCCCTCGTCTAAATAAGTCTAACTTTCGGTATTTTAAATGCCCCACTTCTTTCACGTGACAAAGTCGGGTATAGGACAGGGATGTTTTGGATGTGGTGGGTATTCCAAATGCGTTGAGTTTCCTAACGATGTCCGGGTAGTGTGTGCTGACCGAAGGATTGCATAATCCTCAGTGACTACGGACTATGTGAAGAAGCACCTGCGCACTGCATAGAAGTACGTAAGAGTGATGCGAAGACTAATTACATCAGCACTGCATGAAATATCGTGACATGTGGGAAGTTAGTGTGAAGGAACTTTTGTTCCAGAGAAATTGGGAAGGAGATCAGCTGCACAAGGATTAGATGGGGTTCGGTGACTAATGTTGGCACGAACAACAACGAACGCAGCATTCACTTCTAATATGCAGTACGGTTTGGCTATTCAGTTCAAAATACACAAACGCAGGAGAGGCTTTTGGATCTATTCACGAGTGCCGTGGCCTAAGTTATCTTGGGTTGAATGTATGCAATCGAAACAATCAGTCAATACGGACTGTTGTAAAACACGCTACCCATATTCTTGTCTAACCGAGTATGGCACGGACAAACAAAACGAACTCCTGCACACAAACGCCATTTTAAGTCGAGTACCATTTGCATTTAGAATGCACACTTCATTTCAAGTGTATGGTGTAGCACGCCCAAGCAATTTGGAAGCTTTGCTTTAACTGACAAAACGAAGGTGACTGAATGCACCAAAGAACTTCGTTTTATTTCAGCTAGTCTTTCCAAAACGTTACGAGACGGACGTAATGTCAAAAACTGTGACTTGCTCAATAAGTGAACAGTCAGTTAATTTTAGCACATAAATGTTGGCTTGCTTTATGGAATAGTCCAACAACTGCCGACTCTCTGCCGTTATCATCGGGATAATAGACAGTATAAGACAACTGAAACAGACCTTCTCCGGAGTGAACTTGAAAAGGCAAACAATTAGTGTTATATCGCAAGACCTTTGTTCCAACTGATATCACTGCATCTTATCAAGTACATACTGAAGAGAAAAATAACAAAACTTGCATAATATCATCTCGATTTACGGAAGGTGTCCTGTCGAGGGACTGCGAAATCCGCGAGCATAACTTTGGTAGCGCTAATATAATGAACAGTTCCTTTTGTACACATGACAGCGGCTACCATAAGATCCGGCACCGAAATCCGGAGTCCGGACCAAAGGGTTTACCGAACAGCAACACTCCTTAACCGAGTCAAGTGTGGGAACGGGCACAAAACACCGCTAAAACCACAGTCATTTTAGTATTGATACAACTAGAATGCCAATGCTTGCCATCAAAAACGGCCTAGATCTCCTCCTCATCTCGTATTGCGTGTACCAATAGTCGCGTAGATGCAGCTCCAGCTACATAGGAGTGACCGGGAGACAGCCGCAAATCAGAATAACAGTGCATTTGCCTAAATGATTGTGCAACCGCATCACCCAACCCGTTGGAAGCTGCACGTATGAAACCAAAGGTCATCCACACAAGACACCGGCTTCATCTTTTGCGCGCCACATGCTTAAGACATATCACGACAATGGTAATCCGCATTCTCAGTCATTTTCTTACACAGGTATAAAAGTTTGCCCCATTCTGTTCAGTCAATTGCTATTAAACGATTGAAGTCGCCGTCATATGTGCGAATGGAGCTGCTTATTAGCTTTACACTACCTTGATAGTGCTCCTGGGTTTTTCCATATCTCGGCCGGACGTTCTTCGTAAGCGACGATTTTATGCATATTTTGTAATTTTCATTCCATCAATATGTACTTGTTAAAATGCACAGAAATCAGTCCGAACAAAGGTCGCGCAATATACCACCACTAGATTCTTTTTTCGATGTATAGTGTAGGATAACTTGTTATAATTTGGATCCAGAGATCTTCTCAATGCTGTATATTTGAATGTAGACGTAACTATTTTTGGTAGTTAAGTCCCCTTCCCATTCCCTTCCTTTTTTTTAATCTCTTTCTATGTAAGGTTTTTAGCATCAATGTGAACCACTGATGTATTGCTGTCTATGATGGTGATGGTGATTTTCGTTCATCAGCACATGAATAAATTTAAGCTTAATTCAACTTTTGACTCATATGAGAGCAAACGATTCTATCCTGTGCTTCACTGGGATGGTCACGGCGTTCCGTGGGAGTCTTAAATAAAGGGTTATGAGTAAACTGAATGGAACAATAACCCGACAATCCTCTAACAACTGTAACTAGGCAGAACCACTTACCTAACTGCTTAATTTTTTATAAGGTCTTGATTGCTGACATCCGTTTTCGTAGGTTCTCGGAGCGGTTAGTGAATCGATTGTGTTTCTGACAAGGTAGAATACAAACGCCGGAATGAAGGATCATGAATCCTGGTTATAAGTTATTTTCAGCCTCTTTTATAAAGTGATGAAGAAATTTAACCCCATTGAAAATTTGAATATACTTAAAGTCTTTCGTTATCCTGGTTGAATGTTGACACAATGACAATGAGCCGCCAGTGACCATTTTCCAGTTGCGTCAAGAAGGAGCCTTTCAATGGGCTGTTGTGTAAATAACAGGAAATTGGCGGGATAGCAAAATTAAATAGCAGGCCTAACAAGAGGGGATTTGACATAGATGTAAATGGGGACGAGCATACACGTTGGCTTAACAATTCAGACGGTTGTGGGAATTGTGCAGAATGTATTGGCTATAGTGATTAGGTTTAATAAAGTTTAGCCATAAAGAAGCCCGTAAGATCGTGACGTTTGCAAGTTAATTTTGTTAACCCTGGTGTGAACCTCATGGGCATTTAGATTTACCCCTGAATCAACTGAAATATTTCTTCAGCTTGTAGTGAGGCATGAAAGAAACTAAATCACTACAAGTTGACCGATTTCCGTTCACAATAAACTGCAGTGAACCCGGTTGTCAGTTGATAAAGGGATTACTGGCGAAGAAAAGGACACCTATATATTCTTTCACTACATTACGCCGAAGTGCGCGAAAAAACTGTGATTCGACTGGATTCGAACCAAACACAAAAACAACTTGCCTAACTACATCAAGTCCTCTATCAACTGAGCTGCGAAACCACGTCGTTGGCACATAAATTTCACATTTGGACTCAGTTATCCAATTGGTTCTCGTCCAAGCACCCAAACCTGCCATACTACTTATCAGTAACACACGACGATATTTAAATTTCTGAAAAATCGATGGAATTTCTGCATTCACCGGTGGCTTAGTAATAAAACAGATGTATACTAATATCATACGACACGAAAAAATACTTTCTGTATGGGCAAAAGTGTGACCTGGTAGCTCGTTAGATGCTCTCATGGTAGGAGGTTTTAAAAGTTGAGTATTTGTGATAACATATTTTGCTGATTTTGATCGCCATGTCGTTTGCGAAACTTAGGAAGTGTTATTATGACTAACGTGAATTTCTGATGACGGTAAATCTTCCCGATGTTCTAGTACTAAACTGCCTTAAAACATTCTGTGATACATCGATAACACTATTTTGAGGTGACATTGTTGACGCTGTACAGTCTTCAACCAGATCATCAAAATTGAGGAATGTTTCTTTATGCGGTTGAGGCTTTACTGGTTCCAAGTCAGCAATTTTCCATAGAATTGCTACTTTCATACAGAGATCGCTTCTACAAGAAGCGGGCAACTTAAAAAATGTAACATGATGGATGATCAAATTGGAGACGCAATAATTTCAACAGTCGGTGGACTATGCTGGCTCGATAGTGAAACATGGTGAAAGCTCTCAGTATGTGGATTGCGGACAACACGGAAGACCGGACAAACCACCACTCAACAAAATCGGACCAACGGGTGAGAGATGGCAAACAAAAAATCCAACAGTCAGCGTTGACCACACGCACAAGACTGAGCGAAAGTGCACATGCAGTTCAAATGGGAACCGCCGCCGCGTTGTGGACTGGAATTCCGGTTCATGAACGCGACAGCGCGTATAGTGTGCGGACGCGCAAGTTCGGCAATAAAGATTGTGCTTTATTTAACGACATTTTTAGCAGTAATGTATCGAACAGTCACCCCACGGCAATTCCTGCTGTAAAAGATTTAAACTGTTTTTCTATTAGGTTTCAAGTTTGTTCACGTGGTTGTCAATTTTTTGAAATCTAATGGTCATGAAGGACCCTATATGAACAAGAAAGGTGGATACAATCTAGCGAACCGTTTGCCCTGGATTACTCAACAAACATTATCTCAATCCATACGTTGTGCAGGTTAAACATTTGCTGTTTGCTATCAAGCCTCGAATAAGTCCTGAGAACCAGAGCTGTAATCACCTTTCTACAACAAACGTTGACAACGACAAGAGTGAAGATGTTTATGGTCGTTCAGCGATCGACCGTTCAGCCAAAGTTGCTTCCCATTGACAGTAGCGCTTCAAATTTTTCGTTTCACGGCCAAATGTTTATTATCAAACGTGATTGACAGCAAAAACAATGGAAATTGTCCGCTCGAGTAAAAGTGAGAAGACAGCGGTGCCTACTGTCGGTTGACCAAGACCTGTAAAATGCAACTAGTGCATACCATACAATGGAAACAAGTAACAGCATGTCAAGTGAACGTGAACGTTTGTAACAAGAGAAGGATTTCACATCCACGAAAATCTGTGACCAACGACCTTAGCGATCGAGTATATCAACATGTTTTCAAAGCATGCATTAAAAACAAACAGGTTTATCGATCCACGAAGAGACGCAAGGGATCAGTAACTTAAGTATAACTGTTGCTTAATCAGCATCGTATGATTGTTTGAATTTAAATGCAAGAATTGTATCACAGTCTGTTTTTTGGCTGTAACTGGTTAAACCGGCCGAGGAATAAATTGTATAAAACACGAATGAAATAAAAAATACCCGCTTGTTTTGATGTGATGGAACTTGAGTGATTTTGCGTATTCCCAAAGCACTCTTGTACTGAAGGAAGGTAAATGCAACAGTGTCAATGGATAAGCTGATTATCATGCTTGTCCATTATGCACAAAGTGAAAAGTTGATTATCGTAGCAATCGGAAACAGTTAGTATCCAAATTATTTTGGAATAAGAATAATCTCAATTTTGGAGTTACTTGCACACTTAATTTAGAGGCTGACGGGACTTAACGTTCTTTCTTACTCAGGTAAAGTGTCTCAAAAGAAAATTATTAAGGAACGAGACAGTTTGCAACTGCATGGGTCTCAGAAAAGGTAAAGTAGTGTTGTCATCATCAAATCACATCCTGACTAAAACTGCTGTATAGAAGCATTCCCGCCGTCATAAGGCTGAGCTACAAGAAAAGCCTTCTTCTTCTTCTTCATATTTCAAAAATGGTGGATCTAGCTTATACAGTGGGATATATAAGGGAATGATAGAATTGTTGTCAATTGTTTTCGATCTTCGGAATGGTTTTGTTGCGTATACTACCGTGAAACAAGGTACATTCAATGAATGTGCGGCCAAAACGAAATAACGATATCTGAATGTTTTATGGAAAGTGGGCTACTCTTAATCTGATATAACTACCTGTGCGGACAAACGCAGCGGTTACCTTTCATTATATCTGCCACACCGAGAGTGACCGGTTTTTATATTACCTGAAACTATCTAATACGCAAGAAGAACACTGTAATATAAACCGCTCGAATTAAGGCTAATGAACTGATCTATATTCCTACCAGTATATTAACCCTGCTCTTGAAAAAGTCCCTGGAACATGGTGCAGAAAATGACCACAACAGTGACACTGCTGCACTCCTTCGTGAATACAGCTGTGAGGGGTACATCATTTATGTCATTGGGGGGCATATCGAGTCAGGCCTTTCGCGGTATACACAAAGCTGGTGTCTGATCTGGTCTAGCATTTACTACTTCACGATACAACATAATAATCGGGACTCCCGAAAATTATATCTGAAGGATGAAAGAACTCCTTGATCCATCAGCTGTACCACGTCAATACAGTCGGATGACAACTACACGAGTTAATCATTGGATAACTCGATGAGGATGCGATATCCGGGCGTAGTAACAAGAGAGCAGATCCTGGCGTCGCTTATTTGTCGCTCGGCGGGTTTATTCAATTAAAAAAGTTAGAAATACGGACGTAGTTTGTAAGAATGTAGAAACTGAACTTGCCACCTCAATTGTGGGCTTTTTTACTGTTCGGCTGACTGAATGCAATACATAAAACAGTACACAACACCGACGACAACCTTTTTTGACATCTGCAACTATAAATATTTCACTCCACCCGCAGATACGTCTCTACCACCACCACAGAACTATCGAAAAACGTAACAAAATACGCTTACCCATAACGCGTCTCCGTAATTTTAACCAGCCATTTAACGCTTTTATTCGATTAATTTGCAACAGTCAGATATTACATCGCCCTCTGGAATGTAACGTTTATTCGCAATGGGGAATTCACCCTTTCTTGTGCATGTGTAAACCAGTGAAATGTGACCCCACTAAAATTCGATTCCCTTTAAAAATGCCCCATTGTTAACTTAACCAGTCGTTTGTAATTCGGCACTGCCTCGCATACAACACCCCAGATAATCTACCTACAACGCTGTGTGGTGTGTCGTTCCAAAATGTTTTCAAGCACCCATATATTGCGACTGATTAACGACGGTCTAATTACGTTTGAATTGTGATTCACTGCACGTCTTCCGCGATAGCATATCATGCTTACAAACAACCAATGGACGTGCACTTGGGTGGTGTGGTCGTGCTGAAGTTTAGTGACACATTAGAACCTAGAATGTGACGAGACCAGTGTACGCGTATTACACAGCGAGAGGCCATCCGCAACCTTTGATGGTGGTTTATGCCTGTTGACCTCACACTCCCTTCGGCTCAGTGATGGATAAAATGCATTTTGTCCACGAACATTCTGTTTCATTTCATGGTGCTCAAACAACAAACCCATTAAATGTTTGCGTACACATTAAATTTGCAACGCGAGAATAAGCATAAGGCAAAGACTTGAGACTAAAATACTCCCTCACTCTGCTTTAATTGTAGCAACGAGATCACAACATTTTTCGATACTTCAAGAACGCCTCTTATCGAAACGTGAGTATAATTTTTTTCATTTGATGCTGCATTTTAAAAAAAAATAATGGAATGAGTTCGTTTGTGTAATGCCTCACTTTTGAATACAGTAGAACAAGCTTCCGGTTTAGGTTTCCGTACTGCACTGTGACATATAGGACTGGCCAACTAAACCAGAACGAAAGTCTTGGTGACCAGGGCTCAAACTGACCTACGCGTAGTAAAGTTACGTAATTACAAATGGTTCACCGCCACCTGATACAGTAAACGGCATTGGGACTTTGTTGTGCAACCCACATATGCTCACGCTAATTTGTATGACCTCAACTAAAACGAATCTCCGATTAATGTGAGTTAATGGCCGCTTTACACTAACTTTCACTGTTTATTCTAAGTTAAATATCGACCTGACAGTCCACACTGTTAATCAGCTCCGGTTTTTTCTCAGAGTAATCAAGTAAGTGATGTACATGGATCAGAGTTTATGGCCGAAGTGAACGAATTTACGTGATTGACGACATGGATTATGATGTCCCACAATGCCTCTTTTTGACAATTCATGTCTAGCGTGCTCACCACTCTGCCCACCCTTGATCAGCACCTCTTAAATTTTCATCCTCATTTTTTCACTTGCTTATTGAACATAGTGTTGACATTGTCCCATGAACTTCGCAACGGCATCACCATTTATCTTAATTATTCACAGTCCATACGCACGTCCCCAAACAGTGAGCGTCGTTTTTTTGTTCCATGTACGAAGGATAAACAGTATGTTGTCCTGTTTTGAGTACCTTGTGTGAAACGTTGGTAACAGGAAAACGCGTGCAGTACGAAGTAAAGCCTGATGCATTCAAACAGACACAACATAAAGACTTATGATCTGAAAGGCACCGGATTACTTGGACGTTTGACTAAAATAAAAAAATAATAACTGCTCGTCCGATCTGTTTAATATCCGTTCGTTGATCTTTCCAGATTTTGGGGATAATCAAGCATGCGATCTTGTCCACGGATTTAGCAACCTTTTGGGCCTCCAAAAGCAAACTCGAGAGCTACTTAGATTCTGAAAGGGGTTTAGATTGGACTGACCATGAACAGCGGTAAGCTGAACATATTCTGTCATCGTATTTTTCAGTACCCAGTTACTGCTCATGCTTGATCGTAATTTTTTGCATGCATACTTGAACCAGGAACGATGCCTGAGTTACGCCGCTAGGTTTGCCAGTATGTAATTGGTTGCCAGAGTGATCATTTCGATGGTGCTTTTTACAATGTGACAGTGGATAACTGCTGGACCGGATACAGTTAGGCTGACAGAACCATTAGTGACAGGTTGTAATTAGATGTAAAATGTTCTTTTTGTAATATGCGCCATAATCATCGAACAAGCAGTAACACACGAAGTCAAAACATATTTGAGAAAATGTAAATTTACACTATGTACTTATAATTGACTTTGGAGACGTGTTGCACTACGAAGGTCGCGGCAGCGAAAGACTGCTTTTTCATTGCTTGACATAGTGTTTGGTTGAAACAAACCGCAAGGTTCTACAAACTGCTTACACAAACAGCGAGTAACCAGAGGAGAGCAACAATTGAAGGAACCTATTCATAATGTAAACGAATAATCAAAAACTCCCTAAGGAAACCTGAATCACCATAAAGACATAGTTTAGAGTGAACATCGAAATTACACAGAAATGATGAAATTGCGTCGTGGTAGTCTGTATGCAGAGCACGGTGCAATACCTATTTAAGGTCACAAGAGGAACTGATCATTTTGTCAGTACGACGTCTATTCGGTTAACGAACAAAAAAGTCAAAAGAGAAGAACGAGCAGATGGGTCTTCAAATGAACCGCCGGATACAGTGGCTTGACGTAATTTCGCGTCTAAGTGGACATCACTCTGCTTCAAACATAATGTAGCAAGTTACTGGGTGAAAAGTGAGAGACATCTTTGAACATACAATAAGCACCAATTAGCATACAGACAGTGGGACTCGTGTTGAACAAAGCAAATAAAGAGGACCCACTATACAAGGTAAATATTGTCAATGTCTCAACTGTTTGGCGTTTGGTTTTAGTCACACCAGCTGTTCTTTCAAGTCCTAATCCAACTCTAGTGGAATTCGGTTCAAACCTATTATTTTGAACACTACAATATGTAACGTATTTCATCACCGGAGACTTCTTCCCACCCAATAAATAACGTATTGCATTAACGTGTGTATATCGCACTTCAGTAAAACTAAATTATTTTGTGTTCAATCATCTACACAAAAGATGTCAGTTTTTTCATATTTGCCCCATCATCAGTAAATTCGAGCTAGTAAGCTTACGATCTTATTTCATACAAACTGTAATTTTTCCGTAAATCAAAATGCGCCCCAGGATTGTTTGATGATTGCGTACAGCTGGAAACGTATTTACTGGATACAATAAAACTCCTCGTGGCTTCAATTAATATTAGTAAGTGAAGAAATTCTAGATAATCAAAAGTAACGAAATAAACATGAACTTCGTCACGTATGGAAGGAAATTCTATTAGACAGCTAAAACACACTACTTGTAATATAAGTCAAGTTGTTTTAAAAACATACGACCGGAACAACTCAACATTGTGAGTAACGTGTACTGCAAGCAGAATAAGTTCAAGATTGGCATAACGATAGGACCTCAGTAGTGGTTTTACGATGAACCTCCACGTTAGACCTGCGTGGTCATTTCCACATAGAAACATCAATAAATAAGCCGACCTGGGATACTGGTTTTATAGCTCCGATTCAAGTCCGTTAACCTTATCAGATGTTTAATCCTTTTATCGTCGTAATTATGAGTATTTTATATAAAATATACAGTGGCTGAAAATAGTATCAGCAATCACAAAGCCCCTTTTCTTTATCATAGTAGACCGTACGTTCTCTTGCTAAAAGAGATGAGTGGTATGCAGGAACTCACAAAACTTCTTCGCTGGATAGAATTACCAATAACTCATCATCATCACAACAGTCATGAGTCTGCCCAAAGGTACTGTGGCTCGGGCCGCCGCTCACCTCGACAGTGACGTGGGATATCCTGGAAGAAAACGTTACTAAGGTTGGAAATTATTAAAAGAAGACTAAGCGGAAGAACTAGATATGGTATAGACACAGGAACGCCATTGACTACGATACCAATAACTACCTGATTTTGTATTGATTCCAAATGATAAACAGTGAATGGGTTCATCGAAATGGGGGGAGAAAAATGCTCGGTAGGGGATAGTCAAGCGTGCATCAACAACTCGTCTTCATGAAACATGGTTAAGCTTTAGTTAGCCTGGAACAGGACTGATTTAATGAATTAGTATCCGTGTGGGATATCAAGAGCTCAACTGAGATACCCGGATATGGTTAAGTAACGCGTATTCTACCAGGTGCGTTACAAAGTCACACCGAGATCCTGAGACTGTCGTGGTTAAATCCCGATCAGTTTGGTGTCCAACTAATTATGAAGGCTGTACGAACCAAAACAGGGCAAACAACGCGGTATTGAAACTGTACTATTGATAAGTGGCATGTTTTGTGTGACAACTGTGAAGAGGACCATGTGTTAAAGAGCGCGGAGAGATCGCCATAAGATATCATTAGAATAATGGTGTGTGGGTCACTGCTTGCCCACACTAATGCTAACATAACCGTCTGATTTCGCTTGTGGCCAGTGTAATCACAACAGGATGATCCAAATTGAGGGGACAGAAATGACAGGTTGGACGGGAAAGCGCAACAGCAGAAGCTGGACGCTATGTGCGCTCGCACTGACAGATCTTATTCTCTTACCTGGTTAACAAACGCTGACTACACACCTGAGATCCCTGTGCTCAGTCCCATCCTCCTAGTGATGTGAAAATGAAAAACGAAATATACCACTCTTGGGTAGTCAGACAGAGGAATGTAATGATGCTTCAGGTTAAATCTAAGTCGCGGAGAGCATTCAAACATGAAATGTTTCCCAGATATACCATGATTTTGAATCAGGATAAGCGGAATTATTACTCTTATTGCACCAGATTGAGGCGTTCGTTTTTAATCGCAACCGAACGAGCATGACCCACTAGATGGGTAGTGTATCTGGCAGACGTTATATTTGGCTCAATAAGTGTACAGTTAAAAGACCATTACTGTGAACAAGTACTTCCAACATCACTATATTTCATTAGGTATTCTTTATGTTTTTGATGTTGGTTCTCCGACGGAGGCCTCTGTCACTTTGATTGTCGTACGTGGCTTCTTACTCCTAGGCATTTTCACCTTTTCTTTTTACAATCAGTATGTCTGTGGTCGGTATTGCGATGCCTACTTGCGATCTGTGCGCAATGTACAAACCGTGGGATATTCAAGTAAAAGTTGTCATGCTCATCATGAAAGAATTTTGGGCTCAGGTAAGTGAGAAAGAGTTGGACCACACGGCCCGTTTGTTGAGATGGTTAAGTGTAGTAAGGAATAGCAACAACAGATAACTATACTCTGTGTTACTGTGTGTTTGTAACTACAGCATATTTTGGAATACAGACATTTTATGACGGTGCAACGAACAACCGATAACAAACAGGAAAAAGTAGAATGAGTCCGTTTGATTTGGAAACCAGTCAAGATATGTATTTAGAACAGCAATGTCGTACACTATACGGCACATGTAGTAAACCCCTCTAAGTTAACTTTAGGTTTCAGTGTAACGACATGAACGGCATGTGTCATCCAATCGGATAGATATTCACGATAAAATCCGTTCACCCAGCTGTAATGATTGCCATGTGCGCATACAACAAATGAAGTCCCATAATTAAACAAAAGCATATGAGACACCATTGACCACAGTCAAAGTGAAATGCGGTGTTGACACCGGCAAGATGGAGCAGTCAACAAATGGCAACACACGAATCTGCTTCATTCATCACACACTAACCAGAATTTCATTTTATTCAGTGACTCACGAGTATGGATTAACTAACCTGATTCCGATAGCATCGAAAATGATTGTGAATCATTTCAAACACTTGCAGTAAGTAAACAGTTGATTTCAGCTCTGAAATGTACTAAACCCTGAATGTTAATTCTGGAAAAGTTCTTCGGGAGTTTATTTGATTCTGTATGAATGACCAAAACCCCGCGTTAATTTCAGGGTGACCAAGAGAAGGCTTCCGATAGCAAACCACTCAGTCTGATGGATCGCGACGAGGCAGCACAGTTGGCTGGTGGACAGGTAGGTTATGGAAATGTAAACCGTATAACAATTGTTTACTGTGGTCATTAGACTACATCATGTGGTTACGAACGAAAACATTAGCACAAAGTTCGGGTATGAAATACAATCGAACTGACGCGCAGAAAATGTTTTAACTGAATTGTATTGGCCTAATGACTAGACTGCAACAATAACAGACATCAATATTGAAGAACAGTGAGAGATCGTGTGAAGTTCTCTGGAGTAACACATCGTACATCATGACATGTAAGTAACTCGAAAGTCAACGAGATTCACAGAGCGGGATCCATAGCTTAGGGATTCAGACAGACGGATGTAAGTGAAAATACAATGGGCGGGTGATCGAAAACTATAAAACTGGCAAGGTGGCAGCCTAGTGAAAAAGGTGTTTCGAAAGAGTCGGACCACTAACACGGTTTTGGCACACAGAAGGATGTATTTCCGGTTCTGGAATATTATACAGAATGCATTCTAAACTTCGACTGTCTCCAATATAGATAACGTTTAGCTACGGCTTAAGCTGAGTGTTATCACTCAACGTTTGGAAATTCCAGGTGATTCTGGACAATTAGAAACATGTTGCTCGATGTGAGTAGGCAAGTGTCGGTTCGAACTGGCATGTAGTCTGTGCAACTGCGGTAGTATTTATAGTAGCAGCCGCATGATGCACGTGATTGACCGGACTGGCAACACCGCGCCTACCCTCGTAGTCGATATTCCTGTATTGTAAATCTCGATCGTCTGCTCCAATATTTTCAGTTGAATTCACGTCCCTAATTTTGTAAATCACGGCTCGTGTTCTATGGACCTTACGTTCCGGTGTTTAAAATCAGTTATATGACCATGTGACTAGAAGGGTTGAAATGTTGTTTTAAGGGACAACACGTTATTTTGACAAAGATAACTAAATGAAACAACTTTTAAAATCATGTGTTCATACACCGACAACACGCTTCAATATTACTTTTTAGGTTGGCTTCATTCGCGCTCTCTGCCTGCCATGCTACACGACTATTGTTCGCGTCTTTCCACAAATGCAGCCGATCGTGGACGAAGTGTCAAATAATTTAGCTCAATGGGAAGTCATTTCCAAACAACCTTATGAGGAACGAGAACGCATACTAGAGGAGCAAATGCAGCAAAAATTCAGGAAAATCGAGGGCCGTATGAAACAATGAGTCTCTACAGATTGGATAATTTGCTTTATCCGAACGAAGTTTTTATTCAGTTCCACTTTTATCTTGTGATCAAGTGGTCAGTTTTTACGGTCGAAAATGAGAGCGACCCACCACTCCGTTCATTGATTTATTCATTCTCACGATACATGAGATAGCTGAGTTAGCTGCCTTTTAAAATTGGTGCTTGGGGAGCAAAAAGAAGCGTACGCAACAACTTATACTCATGAATTAGCATAAGGCCACAGCCGACACCTACAAAATTTACGATAATAAAAATCAGCACAGGTATCTAAGGATTGAAAAATAAAACATGATTGCAATAAGGTCGTGTGCTGCGTAAGCTTAATTAAGTTGATTATCATGGTATATCTAAGTAACGACAAATTAATTACAGACCATAATGTTCGACAAAAGTGCCTTCTTTACGAACGGATACACCGGGTCAGACTGAGGACACTGCCCTTGACCCGGCAGCACTAAGTGAACAGACCGAGTCGCATCAAAATGTTCATGAAGACGATGCGCGTAACTGCGGAAGAGGCTAATAGGTCACGAGACAATATTGTTTTCACCTGCCGATCAAATGAGTCGCAAGTGAGCTAAACTCACAATAAGAACACAGCTTGAGTTCCAGTGCGAGATACTGAATTCCACAGAAAACCCAACATTACTAAAGTCCATCGGAAGAACGGTCTACGAAAAAACAGGAGTGCGATTAAACATCTCACTGTCGTTGTCAATAAAAACAAAAAGTAGCCACATAATGATAAACATAACGAATGAAAGAAAGCATAATTAACCGGTTGAGAAGCTGTGCACAAAGAGGACGAGAAACATAGGCGTCATCGGAAAGATATTCTGGAATTATCGGAAACAAACCACAAGTTGTTATTCGCCATACTCAAAAGCGAGCAGGAAAGGATTGGGCAAACAATAAAACACATGTCCCCAACGTACAGCAGGGAATATCAATCCACACAACGATAGCAGGTTGTGAGGGTCCGTGTGAAAGCGAACAATCAGCAATAAACACTCCGTTTTGAAAAAGAAGATCGACTGGTTCCCAAAAGAGAACATATTGTGAAGAGAGAGTATAACAGGAACACGTGACGCGATGATGTAATAAACCGGGAGCACCAGCAGCTCACTAGCAGACATGTCGCATCAAAATGAACAGAAGGGGCGGGGATGAGGCCAGCACGAAGCAGGAGCGGGGACGTAAACATTTAGAAAAAAAATGAAAAACCAAAGTGATTCGATATGTTTGCAAGTCTCCATGAGTAGACAGTGGGGTGTGACGGGTGACCACAACGGAACTATCGGTTACAGCTGTTTCTGGGTGCGTGTACAGCTTCGTAGTGATCTATAAAAAGGAAAGGAGTTTTTGGAAATGCACACAATTTATAGTTATGTTGATGACAAATATCCGTACTGAAATGAAAACAATTCACCGAGAACTCACCGTTTCACAGTCAGAATGGATGAGTCTTTATAGTAGGGATAGAAGATAGCCAAACATTACTCGTATGTAGTTAACGACTATGAAGAAACTGTATAAACTGGAGTACAGTTTGATTAGTTCGACAGCGTATTCAATGGCAAACAACCAGGACCGAACAAATACATGCACGTAATCATTTTGGGCCCGTAAAACATTGGTTAAATCAGAGATTTTCTAACTCACCATTACGATGATCGCTGATAAAGGATGAATCGGACGGAGATGTGAAACAATCCCGAACAGAATCACTCAATGTGTTCGAAAGCATGGAAGAGTTTACTTGGCTGCCTGCATATGAAGCTGAACAGCCTGCACCAGCGGCGTTTGTGTTGCTGTGCAAGGAAAACGGTTGATGCTTTGGAACTCGAGGAGGTAAAATACGACTTGAAAAGCCGCTGGAGTCAGCAGCGGTAGAGCCGTTGATAGCTCCAGAAACTGGATGCGGCTTGGCAGTGTTACGCGAAGAACCGGTAGTGCGAGAGTCAGGTAGGCGCTGAATCGGCTTGTAAGACGCTCCAAGTAGACTGGCTCGCTGGCCCGTACGCACGATGTCAAACAGAGTCAGCTAAGAGAAAGCACAGAAAATGTTCTCTTTTGCAATATCGTAAAGGAAATTCAAGTCACAGTTCGTTAAAAAAAATATCCGAACGTCCGGACAAATTTAAACGGAAGACAGCCAGGTGAAAATCATCGAATCGAATCACAAAATAGCTTACATGGCTGATCCCATTTAAGACTGGACCTAACAGTGCAACCAGCCATATGACCTAGTTTACCGCATGACATAAAACAATTTGCAATGCAAGCGTTTCATTGGGGATATCGATTATTCATAGGTGAACCTCGACCAGAGTGTCTTAAGAAACTTGAAGAATTTTAATGAATGTGAACCTTGAAATGGAGGGAATCCAATTTGAAGGTTCCCCTAGCGATGGACAAGCTAACTGGCCATGGTGGCAGCTTAATCCCATTGATTGAGTAAATAAACGCGGAGACTTGTTAAAAGCAAACAATTATTAGAACTCTCAATATTTCACATTATTACAAAAGGATGATTGGAAATCTTGATTGTCAGGGACCAAACAGCACTCACATATGACATTAAATATTGCATTCCGGCATATCATTTTCCAAAAGAAGTAACCGACTCGACTCTATCAGAATTACTCATTATGTATTGGCATTAAAATTCGCTGGTAGTTTACGGAAACCAGAAAGTAAGATGGCGAGGGATTACGTATCGAAGAGTACGGAACAGTTAGTGTACTTTTTGTCCATACAATGGAGCAATCGATTAACTGCCCACAAGAAATGATAACCAAAAGTATTTATGACGATTCAGTCACACCTAGTGTAAAGTCAATGGAATATTCGTTAAAATGTTAATCTCACAAGCATGGTTTTAAGAGTTCAACTCCCTAACTGATTAATATTGACTTATGTTGAAATACGGATAAGGAGAAAACATTGGTAACGATCGTTGAAAGGATACCAGTTTTGCAGGTTAACTCACAAATAGAACTGAGCGCACATACCTGACCAGGGGCTAGCTGATACAATCCAAGTGAGGGGGCAATCACAGTAGATCCGCTTAGAGAACCAGATGTCCCATGCTCCGCGAACACCACGGAGCTCACTGCAACCACGTCGTTGGAATCCAGAAGACCAAATGTATCTTTACGCATTAATTGCGGCATGTTGAGTACAACGGCCTGTCCACCGACATTTGTGAAAACAAAAGAGAACTCTGAAGACTGCATATCACCTTGCCCGTTGAGCTGATGACTAGGTGTGGAGACGGTGCTCGCAATCGATCGATCTAAATCTCCACAGGCAGAATCTGAAAGTGTTCAATTTAAACCGGAAGCACAGGAGTTATGGATAAAAAATAGATGGATCCATGGAGATGTAAATCTTAAAAAGAACAATGTTGGAGGCGGGACCAGAAAAATAACATGAATTCATGAGTTTCATGGGTGGGGTTTTCTGGCGTCTGACTTGTCAAGACGAACACGATTACTGATCTTATTGCCAGGCTGAGTTGCATCAAAGAGGTCCATGTCAAGAGGCTCCTAGAATTACCACTCCGAAGATGAATAAGAATGAATAAGCACTGCGTAAAAACAACGTGGTAGTCAAAGTGAAACCGTTCTTAACCAGTTTAAACAGACACGAAAGCAAATGTGATCTCGGGACTTGAAAACGCGTGTTGTGACTCACTGGGGCTTAGAAAGTAGCTGGATTAGGAATGATATGATAGGGTGGGGGATAAATGTCAGTTACAGTGGGTAAGCTTCAATGTCATTTGTTAGCTTCAAGGTGTGCGTATTTTTTTTTATTATCCGTACAGTCAATAAAAAATTTACAGACAAAAAGGCGTCACCAGAACATTTTAGAATCATCAGGAAAAAATCTAACAGTACCAGAAGTGAACATGGCACAAAAGAAAGGGAAATAGGAAATCACGTGATTAGGTAACAGACATCAAAACTGTCTGCACGTGCAGTTCCCGGACAACTGGGAGGACTGATACAAGACTGTGGAAAGCGTCCTTAGAAGATAAATTGAAGAATGATAATCATATGGAAATTAGTTGCAAAATAAACGGGCTTGCTCCGCGAATAGGCAGCAATAACCGACATTCGTGCTAAGAAAAGAAATCAGATTTCTTATTTTAAAAAACCTGCACGGAGTTGCCAATTTTCCAGTTTTCTAGGAGCAATCGGAATAGAAGACAACACCGCGATACCTAAAACAAAAAAATCTGCGAATGCAGTGAAGGTTCAGACAAGGAAACAAATATTTGGAGACTCCCTCTATGTACAGATACTTCACAACATATGACTACCCATGAGATGTCCAAACCGCGAGTAACGAAAACAAGCAACAAGTTCACAACAACGAGCTCACTATCACCAATTTTGTCCACCGGGCCGCGCATTTTGGCAGTTTGTCGAAACGAAACCAGTGCACCACATTTGATACGATAGCCATCTTTGGCAGTGATACGCGCCTTATATCGAAGTCGAAGTGTAGGCAGGCTAAAAAGACGAACTTGTTCTTCACTGACCACCAACAGGCTGGGAATCACAGGCGAACGAGTAGTGACACCGAACGGGTTGTCTGTTCCTGAAAGAAAGAAGAACAGATCATAATACCAACTGAAGTGGTCAGGGTGTTGTGTATCGGAACACGAAAAGTACACCAACAATTATTTTGCGCTTCAGATATACAGACATCCTAAACAAGATGATCCCAACATAGTGCTGGTGTCAGTTACTTGTTTGTCAACTTTGATGACTGCGTGAATGAGGTCGGCAATAAAATACTCTACCGCACATGCAACTAGTGCGACAATCTCTCAGTAAACTACAGAAGGCCGGGTACACCACAGTGCCGTTGAGGCTTGGCACATTATGCAGATAATCGTCAAAGGCCATTACCATTGGTAAATATAATCGGAATGCCACCTAGAAAACAGCACGACTGGCTCATAAGCTTATAGACGAGGAGATTCTAACGCATTGATAAGCCAGCAGAGATCTTCAAATATGCTTCAGTTGTTCGGATGAGGCTTTCTGAAAATTCATCGCTTGCCGCGCTGTTCGTCTCTCAAACGGCATGGGTTAAGTTAAAACCAGCAACCGGATGGTCAATTTGAGGAATGCGTTTGAGAGATAAAACATTTGACAACAAATATTGGCTTCCTAGAGGTCTACTGGCTTCCGATCTAACAAGTCCGAAGTTGTGCGTCCTTGAAGTTAGTTTTTGTGTTTCTAGGGATTACCTCAACTTTTTTGTTCATCGCCATCATAGACAGCTTTATGTACGTATGAACATGTATATGAACTGAAGGAGATCTGATGTCAAAAAAAAACAACACCTTGTTACTCACAACGTCCGTAACCCCAGTGTGGCTCGAACGGTTAGTGTTTGGCCCTGAAATGTACTCTCGTTATATTGAAGGTGACTGTCAGCACTATGTGTAACCAACACAAACTTCTTTCAGTTGTGGATAGAATTCAACAAATACACCAAAAATAATACGTTCCTATCTCAATTTCAGTGTAGGTGAGGGTGAAAAGCCTATCATCTCAAACTAGACAGCACGCCTATTTGAAATTGTAAAGGAAAGAACTGAAGCGATCGAGGCAACAGAACATATCGAACACAAAAATGTCAAACAATTGTGCCAAGAACACTGAGAAAAACAGCCAATCGGCAATGAATTAGCAAAGTAGAATAAGCAATATGAAACTCCAGGAGAGATAATAGAAAAGAATAACACAACGATAAGGCGGTAATCTGAAATGAAGAGGGAGCGGATCGGAAGGTGCTTATGTATGATCGGATGTGTGCTAGACAGCTTAAACGAATTCAGAGGATAGCATAACGTCCAAAATAAATCGAATAAGCAAAACAAACTAACCCAAGGACTGTTAGAAAGAGGAGGAATCCAGGGCACATGAAGAACCCAATCACTTAAGCTCACGCTTATTACAAGCACAATTTGACAAACACTAAGTGGTGAAACTCACGGTGTCTAATTCGTTTTGATGGTCGAACTATCTGATAACAATCTAATGTGAAGAATGTGTGGGACAAATCTGCGCTTGAATTTAATTACACGTCATGCTGTCCCGACAAACTGCGCTGAAAATCTTCGAAATTCCAACGAACGTTGATTACGTAAGAATGTGTTCATTTTATGTTGCCGTTCGGCACTTTAGGTCTGAGACAAATTGGACTAAACACAGACAAGTTTTGCAACCGATATTGCGGTTGATGGTGCATTCTAAGCAATATGAATCAAACAGTTTTGATACATCGAATGCACACAGAGAAGTGACCCAGCTTTGGTGGACTGTATATTAAACGAATGACAATAGGATGCCGAGTGTTGGGCTTTCTCAATAAGAGGAATGTCCAACAGGAGACACCAGTGATAGGCTTGAATGTTTAACTTGATATTGAAGCGCATTAGCAAATGGGTCAAAATTATAACAACAGCGTTAATAAGTATCATTAATGTACAAGTCTGAGAGAAGACAGATTGCCAAATCTTCGTCACAAAACGAACACAGTTAACAAGGTGGATAGGTAGAAAAAATAAGAAATTAAATGAACGGCAAAACAACAACGAAAGGAGAAAGAAAAATTTTGATATCTCATACTATATACAAAATTGAAAAGACAAAAAACAGTAACAGTCCTATCAAGGACTTCGGTTTGCGGCCACATCCTTCAATGTTAGGCGAACAAGACTTAGCGTTTCATGAACCCCAGCTAAGTGGAGATGATGCCAGATGACTGCTACCCTTAAGAAGTTAGGCCTAAACAAACCTGAGAAGCGCAAACAAGGAGCAACAAAGCAGGAACGGATAAGTATTTGTAAGATAAATCCGAGTTACCTTAACCAAAAAAATTAAGTTACCTGGTACAGAGAGACTATTTATTCAAAGCATACGTGGATACAACTGGAGCTGTCATTCCACATGGCATTGCCTGCATATAACGATTATGAAAACGCATAGACAATGAACATCATCCACGCGGAGCGGCTAGGTTGCGCTAAGCTAAAATAATTGTGTTGTACACCCAATTCCTTAGTAAGACAGACGTCAAACTAGTGTTAGATAAATCGCAAGTTAACAGCGCCAGTAGACTATATGACGGTCTGAAAGATATCCACTACAACACTACATCCAGCCAAAATACAATTCACAAGGTAAATAAAAATCTTGATTAATACGATAGGGTGTGTAGGTATGGGCGGCTAACAGATGTGAAGAGACGCCAAGCATACAGACGGCGCAAAATGCCTAACACAATGTGAATACGTAACAGGAAAACAGCATAACACGCCTCGAACTGTCTATGCATTGCCACCGAAGGAAGCAATACAAATGACAGCCTGTTTACAATGGCATTTCCTGAGAGAAATTCCACACCACCACTAACGAAGCCATCCAGGGCCTACTGATGGACAACTGCTTGTATAATTGAAGAGGAAAGATGGGACAAAACAACTCTGCCGCATCCCGACTACGACAGTATATCACGTGACCTAACACCATCTGAAGTTCGACAGCATAATACAATTAAAATGAACATGTACTTATCAGGCATCCCGTTCTCTAAAAAGGGATCTCAGGAGATGGCACAATGAACAGAATCCAGAGCTACTGTGATGGCCGGGTCTAAACCACTTGACAGGAGCCCGATGAGATCTCACCCAACAATGCCCTACTGACAAAATGGGCAATGGGATAATATTCAATCAAACAATAGCACATGGGTACATGAGACCGGTCTGGGAAAAGCGCATGCTACTAAAAAAACAGCCAGTTAGTCTCGAAAAAGTCCCTTTATACACATCGCTCAATGGCGGATAATTTTGACAGTGTAAAAAAGACATGAAGAATATAGTCATATACCGTGTACAAACCAGCGGAAGACATCTCATTTTCACTCAAATAACAGACATTCTTATTTATTACGTCTATAACGAAAATCCACCCAGTATAACACAACTGATTCAAGAGAATCAGCTGGACGGTCTATCCAAAAGCAGTGTCTCTTGTCGTAACTTTCACAACCGGAAAGCCGTATCCATAAATAATACTTGAACTGGTGTCGGTTTACAAGATGTAAAGATACACAGCGATCGTGCGCACCTTTTGCATTGTTCACAGGTCTCCATAGAAATTGTCGATATCACAGCACTATCTTTTTGTTAAAACGTTCCATCCAAAACGTGCGCGCATTTCCGACCTTCGAGACGCTGAAAACAGCCAGGCCGTGATTTACTCATTTCGATCCTTTTTATAGCGTTCATTAGCATCATTGATTAATATTCAATCATTCGAATGATCAAAACAGAAAAATGGACAAAAAATCCCTCGTGAACTCAAGAATAGCAAGTGGACGGATAACGAACTACTAAATGAGCAACATTTCGTTAGAGACGGAAAGACCACAAATGACAGAAAGGCCGACAATCAAGAACAAGTTCTCGTGGTTAGAGACAGTAGATAAGATCGTTCAAGTATCTTTGCATCCATATCTCGGATAGGTCCGTTAAGTAGGCGTGATGACTTCACAAACGTCTACAATCCACGTAACTCGTTACACAGTTAGACCTCACGAATCGGACTAAGTTGATAACAATGATTACCACCTCCAACTCCATTGACGCAATACCCCCGACGAGCCCATACAAATTAGTCGTATTCAGCCTGATGAAGTGTTGCAAACAAGCTTCTTTGCCATGCATTTCTCAAGACTAAACTGGACGTACTCACGGTACTTAGACGAACCAATACTAAGAAATCAGTGCTCCGCGCGGTGTGTACACAAGTGTGCCGGGGATAACAGCCATTTTTGACGAGAGCTGGACAACGGTCTGTGGGATCACACCCGAACAACAGACAGACAGCGTTTGTACTTGGTACATCTTGATGCGCTAATCCTACCTTCAAGTCTGACAGCGCAAAGATGATTGCTGGCCTGTATCCAGCCAACCAGTGCCTTCTCTATATACATACCTACGACTACTCCATCATCAATCTGGTCGGTGATTTGAATCCCAAGACTCTTAAGCAAGCATACAGTGTATGCGATGGTGGAGCAGCCGATAGAGACCGAAAGTGTAGTACTGCGCTAGAATCCTGCGGCAGCCTTTCAACAAGAGAGCAGACATCGATGGCTAGAGTCGCTAATATAGAGGACACTGAAGGTGGAAAGACTGAATGATGTCCAGGAGGCAACCAGGGATAAGTACTGGTCAGGTAGTGTTGGCGTTTGGCGCAATATTGTCCTGATTAAGGATTCTATCGGGAGCAGTAAGTGAGGTAAGTCTCTGGTTTGACCGAAAACAAAATAAGGGAGTCATCAAGTAAAGAATCACTCAACAAACTGGAAGAAAATGAGACAGATTTTACTCGGTATGATTTGATACGGGATAAATCGATCACTAGTATCCCAAACAGAGCTACGGTGGCAACAAGAGGTGAAATATACAATATAAGCCCAAAGGCCTCCTATTGTGGGAATAGAACACTTTCTGGCTGCTCACGCCGAAGAAAGGGATTAACTCGATAAGCCCCTTCCGGAGCACTTGGTTCAGAAAAAACTCAATCCACGAGATAAAACGCGTAGATCACAGTATACTGACGGCAGGTGAACAGTGACAGTTCGATTCATAAACCCTTCGGTTAGTGTCTACTCATCTAGGATGCCCCAAACAATGCATGGGATTGCGACAGAGGCAATGCAGTAGGTAGATTTACCAGGAGAGACGCATATAGTGTATTGCATATGTCCAGCCAGGGAGCCACGACCAGCAGAACCGTTGTGACACTTCCTCTTGAGGAAGTTGAACACAGTACTGCAAGTACTATGATAAACTGTGTCCGTAAGGGTCAAAGCATCCATTCTGTGAATTCTAACAGACACTGAGGTGCAGTAGCTAGAAAGTATATTTGAACGCAAAAAGTTCACTACGGAGATGAGAGTGAAATTTAACGGAATTTTGATTGGAATTTTGACCTACTAATAAAACTGGTACTTATCACCGAGTAACGTTATTGGACAAACGTGAGCAGAAGAAACATTAGTGTCCAGGTATAAAGAAGTCTATTCAAAGTACCTGAAGTTCGAAGCTATTGCATTGAACTTTCCCACTATTGTAAACCAACAATACCAGGGTTCGGAGTAAGAGATGTTATCATAAGTAATAACCATACAACATGAAACAAACCAGATATCGATGAGGAAAGGGACTGTAGATTGTGTGGAAAAAAGCATGAACCCTACTCAAAACAACCCGAGGGAAGTTGAAGACAGTGGAGTAGACAAGCCCTAACTGAACGACCCTCAAAACTGCCCGCTTGCATGAAACATCTGCTATCGGGAATCTGCTACAAAAAATGTAGGAGGAAAGGCTTACCGAATGTGGACCAAGGGTGAAACGATTTGCTATCTACTAGACGTAGATTCAAAATTGGAGCACGATGTTGGAGAATCAGCTGCTTTGCCAGTTGAATTCGAAATGTGGATGGCATCTGTGTGGTTGAATGGAAATCCCGATCAGCAAACAAAGCATAAGCCTTCACAGTACCTGATTTGGTGCCAACGAACAGCGAGCCCACAGGTTGATTAGCAGTATGATGGTTTGAGGAGGAAAAACGGAACATAGGAGGTCCAAAGGTGAAGTAGGAAACGATGGCTGTACTGGCAGATTCAAGCGAGCGGTCGCAAATTTCACGCTCAATGCTGATCGGGGGAAGACCGGAGCCGGATGGATGATCTAAACCTTTGGCTCGTAACTCTGCCTCTTCTAAAGGATCGGTGTCAATAGGTCTGCCAGAGGGACGATGACTCTACCGGCAAGTAATGAACACCAAAGATAAAAAGCAGAGTGAAAGTGCACTAAACATGAGAAGGGTTGAATAACCAGATTGACAAACAACTTTTAAAAGCACGGCGTATTCCAGTTTGGTGACTATGCGAACAAGTGAAGCAACATAAAGTAGGCACTACATGGTGGTAAATCCCACGGCAGTGTTAGATCGGTAGTAGACCATTTCTCGCCATCCTATGAGGGCGATTCCCTATTTTTATTTAAATCATTGAGAGTGACCTTACGCTATCTTTTAAAAGCGTTATAATCCCAGTAAAAATATACTACGTAATGGTATTCCGTTGAGATTTTAGACAATGAATGACAAATAAATGTGGAGACCAGTAAGCATGGTGATAAAAAAAGTCGTGAACTTTTCATACCATCTAACTATTGTTTACTTATGTTTGATCCGTATAGATTTTCTAACCCTATCTCACCAATACCACTTAGTCTGTATGGATTTTTGTTTTGTTTCGAACCATCTCTCTCTCTCTTTGGACTCCTATTACCCATTTGACCCACAGCAATTTTATTCATGTTCTTGATAATCAGTACGCTTCAGTTGCATCTTACTGCTTCCGCTTTGGTCACCTGATTGACTGTCTCATGACTAGATCGATTTTGCCTAGCTGCTTGCCCCTCACCATATAATTTGTATGTTAATTTCGCAAAAGTAACCGATGAGATGCGAATGAAATGTCAATGCGCAAGACATCTTACACGCTACTATTGGTCTTTTTTAAATCATATTTTTAGTATATTCTCATTTTTTATACGGATTTTGAATGAAGATCGCAAAGAGAGTTCAGAAAATCCATGAGCGACGTATAAAACATTGCCTTCAACAGGGCTGTAAAATCGGTCTGTGAAAATGCGTCGCAGAAGAACCTGCAGAAGGTAACCCTTCAAATACCGTCTACTGCGTATGTTTCTTCTGTGCGTTTCTTATCTCCACAAAGCACACAGTCGTACATTGATACTGTAAACACTTTACATACCTCAGGTTGATCATCACCTACAATTGATCACAGCTGTCGCATTCCCATAGACTTTCCAGTCGGCCCCTTTTGCATATCACGTGATCATTGAAAATAGGACTAGCATAGGTTGGGTACGCTTACAAGGTAGTGTGGTGTGAAACTGGAGAACACAGTATGAAATCCAGTAGTCAGACCATGGTCTAATGATACAGTCCATATCTATAATCGTTTAACTCTTCGAACCAGTGGACAAGTGTGCAAGATCGAATGGAACTACAGGGAATGAAGTGAACGTGCATTCAATCCTTTGCCTGGCTATGCGTTTTGCTATCGTTTTCTAAATGCACATTCCTAGTCTACTGTCACCCTGTTTTGTATATTACACGAACTGAACTGAGAACAACCGATTGACTTACACAGATATATACAAATACCTAAAATATATGTGACAGCCGATCGAAATAGTTAACTGGTAACGAAGATAAACAATCCATCGTACGATCACGCGTTTGAACACTGGCGATCTCGAATGTCTCGATATGAGCAGCTAAATCTAGTGTTCAACCTACACATTTATCACATATCAGTAATAAACGTTTCGTCGTGTAGAGGCTGAAAACACAAATGTGATAAAATTAAAATGGAATCAAGAAAAACATCGTTGACACTCAGAAAACAATCAACTAACGCCATTTCGAAACGATTTTCCAAAGGTTCGATTCAATAACCACAACCCTAGATGCCGATATAATCTTTCGGAAAACGGGTTTATTAATGTGAACCGAGATGAAAAACATGAGAATACCGAAGCTCACCTGTGTAATTGTGCGTTGAAGGCCGGCACGTGTGAGACCCGAGGAAGACGTAACATCAACAGGGACCGTCGTTTTGGTGGAACGCATGCGTTTGAGACGTCGAAAAGAATCACGCAAACTATTTTTCAACTCACGTGTACGACGCCGAGCCCAACCCTCGCCAGCAGCAGCTTCCTGCAGCGCATCAATATTATCCGGTAAAGTGCTTTCGGACACCAGTAATTGTGGAACAGAAGCCGCCCACTGCTGGGATGGATTAACAGCATTTGATGTTAGTGGTTTGACCGGAGGTAGGTAAATGACAGTGTAACCGTGTGGTGTTCCCAAAGCAACCACAACACCTGCAGGAGGATTCACGTTGCATGGCGTATTGGTCGTTTTCGTAGTTACTGAGTGTGGCCTTATTTCTGTTAAGCTGAGAGCCGTGCAACGTGCTGGTGGTTGAGCAAACACGACACCCACGGGTTGAAGCTGTGCGGGAGGTCTAGATTCATGCACACTAGTGTGGATTGAGCCAAGGTCAAGACCCGCACGAAGCTGCAATTGAGGAAGTTGGCAGGGAAGAAAATTAGCGGTAGGCAGATGAGTGGACAATATCTAATTTTACCCCTCAAAGCATAAAAACCTTTCCGACTGTATGCAGATTCGAAGTATTCGGTAGTGTAGACCTCCAATTACATAATAATACATCAAAGAAGACAACTGACTTTCGAACTTGTCACGAAAGAAAAAACAACACACATTCTTAGACCTTTAGTTGGGAAACAGAAAACTCGCTGAGAAAAACCGACTGACTTTGTCAGAGAAACATCAAAGTTGTCCCTTATCATGCACTAAAAACACTGTAATTCGATGGCATGGAACTACCGACACGATGTGGTCAACTTATAAAACGACAGAAATGTAACCAACATGGCGGAGTGTTGTCGCTAATGATGGTTCTACATACGCGTAATCGCTGATGATTTCAATGTGTTCAGAATCTTTGTTTCAAAATCTCATCGACAGTGATGCGGTGTACAGGGATATAAAGTTGAAGTGTTACAAGGCCAAGTTTAAAGACAAAAAAACTACGCAGAAAGATCGACGTCTATTGAAGGTCATGCACAAAAGTATATGGTCGTTGTTCAGCTGTATAATGTTTCGTATACAAACAAAGACCTTAATATTTAAAAAATGAAAAGCCGAGATCAATTCCTTCTACACTTGCATCGTGGACGATCAGACGCTACCAATGCTCTCTAATGATTCACATTGGTGCAAACGCTAGTTGGCAGAAAACACAAACTATTTGATGCATCCTTAAAAATGAATGAGCACTTGAATTGAAACAAAAAATAAAAGCTGGCACACCTTTAAAGGAGCATGTCCTTTCCATTTAAATCCAGGGATTTCCGTCTTGATCTGCGCATATACCGGAGTCAATGGTGGAGCAGAGTCCAAAAACTGCCAGATAGTGACCTAAAACACGCAAAGCGGTTAAAACGGTCTGGATAGCATTTTTTCGACAGAAGGAGTATCAATGGGAAAACAAACAAGTTAAAATTAAGACGTAAGTTTTGAGCTCGTTTACAAACCGAAAATCCACGACCAACCTTTTAGGTTAAGAAATCACGTAGAACAACAGATTAAGGATTCAAGCTCGCGATCTCAGAACAACGATTCGGAATGTCGTGCGCTTCATTCAGCCAACACAGCTAACAACAGTGCATAGGAACATTTTTGTAATTCGGAAATTTCCCATCTGCCACAATGGCTACATCATTAAAAAACCAAGCTTTGAAATTCTGTGGATCAACCATTGTACTGGAGGCACAAAGCACGGCAACATGGGGGAGAAACTAAAACAGAATAGCTATTGATGGCGGCGTGAGAATCTGACGACCACTTGTGGACCTAACAATTCTCAGATTGTCAATGTCCGTGTAAGAGTACTCGAACCCGTGGCAACAACAGAGGGCTTTACATGGTGGATATGACTCTCGACGACCCGACCGGCATATCCTCAAAGTACAAAGAAATACGAGTAAGTCGTGTGTAGACAATCTTCGACACTGGTCGTGCATAATGCATTGTAAGTGAAACAGGAACCAAATCTCAACCACTAACCCCAGTTGCAGAGAAGAATACAGCTCAAAGTATGTTCTACATTAGTGTGTAATGAATCCCGTGTAAATCAAGCATATCCGCCTAAGTGAAGATTGAACAGGAGGTAACATCCAAAGTCAATCTTCACTTGGCAAGGGCATGTCAATCAAGGACAGTATAAACAAAATGAGTGACAGGCGGACGAGTATCAATGAACTTCGTTATACGCAGCATATCGTCCTGGATTCCAAAGATGTCGTGACGGTGAGAAGTACACGAGTGCGTCTGATAGAACAATCATTCGTGTGTAACCGATTGTATGGTTTCACATGACCAATCAATATGTACGTGAGATACGTAACTGCACAGTGAGAAAAAGCATGGGATGGACAAAATAAGCGTGCAGTGCGCTTAAGAGAACATCATTTTGACTCAGGTGTATAGGGACATAGAAAGTTAAACATACCTAGTTCCAATAGCGAAAGAATATACAGTGAAAGATGCTTGGAGTTTGCTTATTCTCACCAGTATCGAACGCAGAAGATTAGAACAAAATAGACTATGTTGGTAGCAACAGCAACAGAACCGGTTATGATCCAGCTGTACGACAGACAAGAGAAAGTTATGAAATCCAAGGCAAACAAAATACCAGAGTTAACAGTTTATACGGTTGGCGTAAACCTGAAGGAATAACATTACGACAAGTATGAATGGATGCTTTTTTGGCCCGACCGGCTAATGCTGGTTAGTCAGATGACAGGTTAGTACGAATGTGAAAACTTTATTTCCAAGAAACCAAGATAGGAAGACTCCGATGGTATAACCTACGTTGAGAATAAAGAAAGTGAAAATATAATGCAAGAAGTGAATCAATATAAATGTATATACTATTGAACTTTAGATGAGATAGGGAAAGAAGACACGAATTTAAAGTCGGGTTGCGAACCGAACACACTTCATCATACAATGCAAGAACAAATGTGAGAAAGAGTAAAAGTAGATGGCCAACACTACCTAGTTGTTTGACAATAAGAGTGAGAAATTTATCCGGCATCGGGATTCGCTGGCTGATACGGATAGTTTACACACGTGTACCTACAAACATATATATATATATATATATATATATATATATATATATATATATGGAGTAGCATCTGGTGATCAGATTAAGTAGATGAACAAGTTGATCAGACCAATCAGGTAATCTACTTCCATGATGCTGAACAGTATCCTCGAAGACTAACGGGCGACCGAAATAGAGGTCTAGACTTATCACGCATTCTGAGGCGTGGTAAATCGCCACATACGAATGTACGTTTATGGCTAAATCCTTTGAAGTGTTTATTACCGTCTTTCACTGAAAGACTGGCAGCAAGACGGCGCCAAAAATGATGTAACTTGGTAAACGTTATCAGGGTTCTGACCAACAAATTTCACTAGCACCGATATAAACTCAAAGCAGGTGAACCAACCGATTACCACCAGCATCGGGAACAAGCTCAAGTTCCTATAAGCGCTGTAAAACAACCCAGCCGCTGGAATGGCGCTGCTTCGCCAATAACGCTACTTAATGACTTTGATTTTTGATCTACTTAAAACTGTTAAACGTCATTTTCACGGTATACAAATCAGTAAAATACATGCTAACCAACAACATCAACAGCACAACTGGGCAGATCCTTCATGTAAAACACGAGCGCGCCCAGTAGTTAGGATATGTACCGAATGGCACAACGAAAACTAAACACTCTTATACCTGACGTAAAGGGTTTTATGCTGCATTAAGGCCGCCAAAGCACAGCACGTGTTACAAACGTAAGCAAACCACGAATAAATCGAATGAGTGTGTACTACTGAGTGCTATCCATCGACTCAGATGAATTGCCCAGATAAATAACCTGAATTTTTTGGAATGAGAGCTTTAGGTAAAAGAAAAGTCAGAGTAAGTTACGCAGATGGTACAGACCACACAAACAGAGTAGACCACCAACGAGGTTATGTGTCAACAAACAACACTGCACTAATGCTTCAGTTGCTTTGGTTATTACAAACTCTATACCTTCAGTCTACCAGGTTAGTATTTGCATTTATGCAAACTGAGGATATTGCTTGGTCGAAAGACGCCTTTTCGACAGAATCTAGAAGAGATGCCGTTATGTAGGTTTGACTGCACCACCTTGCACTATGCAGGTACAAGGACCATACCAAACCGGAGAACCGAAACCCCAGCTAATCCGTCGTACATGCCTTGAGCCATTCGCAAGGTATAACATATCAAAGTAATTGCGTCAACATACTCTAAATTTCAAACTCTCCTACTCACAAGCAACCAGTGCACAAACTGCCTTACTAAGCACTAACGCATGTTCGAGTAGGTAAGCCAGAAAGGTTGGTCTCAAAACTGCAACTAAAAATACAATTCAGGTGATGTAAACAAAGAGTGATACCACCATAATATGATAATCAATAAAATAGCATTTGTAACAAAACAGTGTGTCCATAAACAACAAACCGTAGATCAACAGAAAGTATCACACACAAAAACGAATAAATCTAAAACACTTGGTTCGGTTATTCGAGAAATGAGTCTGGCATTTACATGTTTATTTTATTTGTCACGTCAACCGGGAGATGAAGAAAGCAAGCATTAAGAACAACAACATTGTGCAGTTTGCTATAAATAACGCAACCAATTACAATACGCGCGCAAAGGGTTGGCGACATTCGGTTCAGGTTAGCCTATCACAATGGCCGAAACCAAAGGACGTCTGCGTTTAGCCATCACCATAAGTGGATTGCGCCGCACCTATTGTGACTTCACCCACATATCAATGTAAACCCGAAGGAATAAGACCGGGAGATGTGTGAGTGAAGCTTTTGTGTCCAGCTGGCCAATGCTGGTTAGCCAACTGATAGGTTAGCTCGAAAATGAAACCCCTATCTATCGGGAAGTAAACAGAGAGACTCCAATGATAACACCTAAACTGGGAAGGAAGATATTGGCAATATACAATGCAAATAGTTCAATACAGTAGTGCATGTTGGTGCACTCTAGGAAGGATAAGGGGACACACAAAACTTAAAGTTGGACTGGAAGAAAACAGACAAGACATTCAGCATACAATACACCAGCAATGTTGAAGAAAAGGAAAAGTAGACGGCTATATAGACTCAAGTTTCCGAAAAGGGGAGCGAGTGAGTTCCGAACGACGGTGGTCATTGGTTGATGTAAACAAGAAAAAGTGGATTTAACGGATATAACCTACCTGCGCCGAACGTACTCATTGTCTCTTGGCCGACGGTGTACTATGAATCAGTTGATGACCTACCATTCACAAACCGTCAACGCATTCGCCGCCAAATACACTGCAACGTCACATGGTTATATCGCCACGACCTATGACACCGATGGTTCCACTGTGTACCGCGCGCTCCTGTTCACAGCCGCGCAATCGCTGCTCAGTGAACTTGTGGACGCTCGTCCGGATCATATTTCTCTAGACCGCCTGAAGACGTCCGCTAAGCTCTGTGTCTACCACTCAATAGTACTGTCTATATTTCTTTATGATAATGAAATTGACATCATACCAGCGAAACGTGCGCTACCTGAGCCGTTTCCATTTACAGTGTCTGAAACGCATTTTGGGTACTCCGTGGTCGGACATGGTTCCGGACACTGAAGTACTGCGGCGAGCGGACATGGATGAGATTAAAGCGATGCTGATGCTGAATCAGCTTGGTTGGTCAGGTCAAGTTCGTCGAATGGGCGATGACCGCAATCAAAAGCAGCTGTTGTGCGGACAACTGAAATCAAGTAAGCGACATCCTAGAGGCCAAAAGCGGAGATACCAGGATGCTACCCAGATAAGCCTTTCGCGTTGTAACATTGACTTTAGCTGTCGGGAAGAGCAAGCGCGCTCACATATACACACACACACACACACAAACTTTAAACAACGCACCAGGCTAGAAATAAATCAAGAAGACAGTATTTACAACTATTCCGGCAATAGTAATGGACGATAATAGTAGAAAGAGGCATACAGGCAACTTTTAATATAATGTGTCAACTGCAAAGGTTAGAATGGATACAGGCGTTTCCTAGTGAATAGTTAAAATTAAGAATTTGTTGGCGACTTAATTGAAACTGATAAATAGAGTGACAGGAGGGTTCACTTTTGACCGCACGTCTATTGAACATTACTTATGAACACAAAAACGATGATGATCAGCCAACTGATCTATCAACGGTCCTCAAGCTAGACAGCAGACCGTGTCTTATGACCAATATTTCAGATTTATTAGCCGTTTGAGCCTAGCGAACAATGCTGGTTTGAGTGAATGAGAATTCTAGCTAACAATACAAAAAATTTGGGTTCATATCATAATCCTACGTTCCGTATTCGATGAATCCACGCCAATTGTCGCTACAGGCAAAACAGGTAGTGTTGGAAACAACAGAAGAGCATGAAAGACCCTCGCAAGGAGGGTGCTGTTTCGCGATCAGTGGCAACTCCTTTGTTTGACTGCAACACGCAGAACTTGACTGTTAGAATTTAGACACTGGAATTTTGGACATGATGTGCCTCCCATTCCCACAATTTAGAAACCAAACCGCACTTGCACTATCCTATTCGTATGACAGCCGAATAACGGTATACACGGTTGATGTAAAGCTGTCGATGATTATGAATGTCGTCATAGATGACAAGGGAATATGACCGGATAATGAGAACGCACACGGGCCGATGGTGTAAGACAACACTAAAAAAGGCCAATGGATAGTGCGTGGAACACGTGAGGCATAGAAAAAAGGCCGAAACACTGAGACCAGCACATACGCCTTTGTGTGGGTGATTAGCATAAACTACATGCCTGAGAGGAGAATTACTTTACGCTAGCGTACGTGATCACGGTGCACGAAAAATTAGGTCAATAGCTGGACATTTAGAAGGTACGTCATTTCGATTATGTTTAAGCTTATACAAGACAATGTATTAATGTGCGAAGGTGGTACGATACTAAAGATTGTTGACTGCAAACGAAAATGTTTAAAGCCATACGTACAAACAAGCTCAGTTTTGCGTTCGCCTAGGGTAAATTTTAAATACACCACGTTTCCCCGATTAACAATGAAATGTAAATCTTCCACCAAGCGTACAGGCAACCGTTACGCAAATAGTTGTTCTGGGTTTGTTGTAAACTGCAACTAGTGCCGCACTCGAAATAGAATAAAAACCATTACAAACAACTGTTTTCAATAATTCATCAAAGGATCAATACAATTTTATAAATTCAGCGAAATCAAAACAGTGTGTAAACATGACAGAGATTTGATAGAATGTCACTGGATCGCGTACATTGTGACAAAATATCTAAGCCTCTATAGGCTGGTCACTCAGGGAGCAAATCACCTGTGTTAATGATGAATGGATTGGAATTCCACTTACCAGTGACATTCTGCTTAACCTCTGTTTTGTTTACACATCATTTTGAATTAAATTGAATAATTGCATTGATCTGATGATGACTTATCGAAAACAACTGCTCGTTATTGTTTCTCTTATATGATGCAAGGGGTATTTTCTTAAGCATTCGTTACACTGCACCACATAACAACTTGACGATCCGACTCGCTGACTTTCTCCGCATACAGCATTCATCCAATACCTCCGCCTTAATCCACTAAATCGAAGCCACAGCAATGCCGCCTGCTCAATTGACTGTCAAAGGATTCCAGTGTGCTGCCATACTAGAACTCTGTTTCAAGTTTTCGTTTTGAACTCTCCTAAAAGATAAACGTGATCAGGACCAGACCACAGTTGAAAGGCAAAAGAATGATTTCAGTAGCAACACCATAATCGTTGGTTTACTGTGATACACTACGTTGTAAGTGGACTGAAAGCGATTAGGCAACAGAAATCAAAACAGGCAAAGTTGCTGGAATATGCTACCGAACGCATATTCGGCGATATCGTTGTCAAGGGACTACGTCGAGCCCGGTCAACTGCTCCCAGTAAAATATCGTGGAGTTCGTGCAGGAGCACAAAGTCTAATCACCATTTCCATCTAATATCACACCAAGTAAAGTGTGGAAAACACTTGCTATTTCCAAGGCAATGCGACGTATTTATAAAACACGTCTGTAAAAATATTACGACGAGCTCTGGTGATGTGCATGCATAGGAGATGGACAAAAGTTTGACAGACGGAGCAGCGCATTAGGAGCATTCAACCAAGTGAAAGGTCGGCTCATATGGACAAACAATATACACGACTGGCCTGATGTTAGTGCTGAAACGTACACACAAGTAAACTCCATGAAGCAAGAATTAGCCTACAGTTAAGTGACACTTCAAGATTTTACACCATAAAGAGTTATTCGTTAAGCAGTCGCATACCAAGTCACATGTGGGTTGGGTGATAGTAGCAGGCTGTCCACACTTAGGTTGCAGCCGTCGAGTTAGCCGGAGCTTAAATCCGCTACTATTTGACTTATGATCGGCGCGGTCACCACTGAGCTGTATCGAGCTCTGTAACATAGCTCTGTGCATTATAATTTACACGAAATTAAATGGCAGGTCAGGATATGTTAACATTGGTCGGAGACGATATTCACACTGATAAGTGCTGCCAGCAAAAAAGTTTAACTAAAAACTGATAGGCATTGAATTTTGTCAGGGCACATATGGTGTCAACTAGTAGACTTCCCGGACATGCGTAACACTAGCTGGAAAAGTCTCGCGTCAAATCAGCGCAATTCATCACAAAACACCTATGTACAGATCAACTTAAAAATATTTACAAAATATATACCAAAAACCGTTTACGAAATATTTACAAAAACGCCAGTTCAAATGGGCCAGGAAAACTTGGGGCCAAAAGTCAGTGAAACAAGGCCGAAACAACGAAGAGTGACAAGCAGCATGCCACGATACGCGCGCATTAACAAGATTTGCTTTCTGGTGCTCAGGAAATGGGACCAGCCCAAAACCTAACTAAAAAATTTGAGCACTTCCAGTTTACAGCTGCCTGCTGAAGGTTTACAATTGTATGCACATCAATTCGTGTGCGATGTATGGGGATACTAGTATGACAAAGTTAGTGATTATGAAGGGGCTGATTGTAAAGTCTGTTTGAACGAGAAGCCTGTAAGCAGAGCAGAATGGTGTTCAACCAAATTCTCTGCCAATTACCACTAATCAGCACACTTTTCAACAGGTTTGATGATTTGCGCGACTTCAACTTGAAGAGAAGTTTAGTCGTGAAGTCATCGATGGGACTTAACAGGACAGTTACTGTGACCACCTCGAAGCGATCGAACAACCTAAGCACAACTTGCAGGGGAATGTAGTTGAGAGCTCAGACAGTTTGATCGTGTCTCATTTGAAATCAATGACATAGTGTTTAACAGAGCTCCCCCATGCGAACGTAGGTCGAATTTAAAATCCCAGCCGTTGAGAGTATACACACTGTTGACAGGCTCTAACCACAGTTAGACTCGAGTATAGAACCCCTTCACGAAAGTAGCCGGCTGAGAAGTCAATCCGAATGAGGAAGCTGTAAATAAATGGGAGCAAGAGATACCACAAGAACATACACCATACATATTCTATCGGATGAGAAAGCAAGTCATGTCAGCTGACTTTTATTAACTGGCTTCTCCCACTGCGACTTTAGAACCTAACAAATCTTCCAGAAGACACGTCGAAACATGACGAGCGAGACAAAAATATGACACCACAATGCTGGATGATGGTCGATATGGAGCCAAAAACGACGTAAACAGCAAGATAAAATGAGGTATCAAAAAACAACATCACGAGTGACGAAATAAAAGCTGCACAAACATAACATCAAGTTCGAGAGTGAAAATCGGAAAATACGATCATACAGACAAAAACTATGCAATGCAATGCAGTGGTCAGAACCAATACACGATGTGTGGAGGCATACCTGACCAGCAGCACCACCAACGGCCAGAGTGTTGTCCACGAGACGAACCAGATGTACCGCAGCTCGGTTATCGTCCATAAATGGATCGAACACACCAGCTTGGCGGAATGGAGGCCACGAATCGGCGTCTTCATCGGGATCACTTGTGTGATTCTTCGAGGAAAAATGTGACAGAGTTCAATCGAAATGCAATGCGTAAATATGATCAGGATATAGTAATCATAGAACGTTTTCGGAAACAAAAACACGAGGTCAAAACCAACAAAATTAAGCAGAGTTGGAGTGTTTACCGGTAGCCCGAAATCGCCATCGAATAACACGGCCGAATGAAGTGTATAAACACGACGCACACAACCGCCAGCGCTTAGGCGCCAAAACGCCACTGAACCATCTTCATGTCCAGTCAGAAGTAGATCATCTGTGAACAACAAACTGTCATCCACTGGTGAAGAGGAAAGGCGCGAGCCACTAACCAGAGCCTGACCACCTTGGACTGGCCAAGGAAGCTGCGACCAGCCGGCTGTGTTCGGGCCAGAGGCTAAAGCACTTCCACGTCCGAAACGCCCTTCTGGGCCGTAATAAGCGCCAGCCGCATCAAGCTGAGCCAATAAATGTGGGTTCGCCTGGAAGAAGAAAGGAGTGGGTCAAAACTAGCATACTTACTGACGAATACGTATACAAGACAAAATTACTTGGGCACCGGAAGGAATAAACAGCAAGAGCGACAAGAACTACTGGACATTTCGATCAAATTCAGTATAGTTTCTGGCAGGATGTTTAACGAATGATGGACATCGGCATCGTGGGCATCAATCGAGGGGCGGATAGCACCATGCGGTTAATTAGTGTTTACAACCTAAGTTGAGATGAACAATCCACCAGTACAAGTCAGAAAACAATACACCACTAAGACTAATATATGCACCTAGCAAACCTGCTTTCCACGTACTGCAGTCAACTGTGACAAAGGAGGTAACACATACACACAGTGCATAAGTCAACCTTCACTCCAGTAGCGTTCCGAGGCTACTCGATTACTACTGCTACAGTCACAGGCAATCAGTACAGACTACGAATCAAACAACAATCGCACATTTTTAAGCATTGTGCCAAAAACAAACATTGTGGTAATCAAACGAAACAAGAAATGTTCAGTGGCGAATGTGGCCGACATCAAAACTCCGCACTTACAACATAAAGACTGCAGCTTTAACGCCGTAGAAAGTAGGCAACAATGAAGAACAAACAAGCACTAACCTGGGTAACCAGTGTATAGGTCGTTACTGCAGCAGTGTGTAAACAGGCTAGATAAGGTGGTCGCATGAAAGGCCAACCAGGTGATAAAAGATCCACAGCCACCAACTCCTCTTCACATAACAAAAGCAACAGCTGAGCCGGACCACCGACTGGACCAACGGGCAACAAATCGACCAATCTAGAGGGCAAATCGAAGCACACATGTTCCGGTGCATCCGGATCAAACACATGCATCGGGGTGTTGGAAACGAAACTGGAATCGAGCAATCCATCATCCTCGTCGTCATAATCATCAGCTTCAGTGGCAGCTGCGATGCGTGCAGCAGCGACGTTTGCAGCGGCAGCACGATCAAGGTTGGAGCCACGAAGCAGACTTACAGTGTGTCGTTGGCCATAGGTCGCCCGAGGCATACCGCCGACGAATGCCGTAATGCCACCACTGCTTATCAAAATCAGAAAGAGGGCCGGTAAGTGTACGGTGCATGAAGCACGGTCGACAACGAAGGTTTATACCACTTATGATACAGAACAATGTGCCCATATAAAGCAGATTACAGATTACAAAAATGAGCGTTACTTAAGTTCGTTTACAAAAATCTTACCCACTGAAACCGAAATTCAACAGTGTGTTTACTAGCACAACTCATCACAAAAACGTTCAGTAAATGTCATACAGATATTTAACGAAAACGGAGCAGAAACCAGATGGAGTCTCAACGGGATCAAATTGTCGCGTAGGTTGACTGCTAGTGTTTGGCCAAGGTAATCCCAGGGTGTGAACGAACACTGATTTCCCAAAACCTACCTCTCCTGAGACTATAATCACAACGATGTCGTGTTTGTGTTTTACCTAATCACTTTACCCCCGTACTACTTTTGATCAACAACTTCTCTCACTACTACTTGACTTGATATATAAATGTACCAGCCAAGCATGAGAATTTGTCGAAAACAGCTCTGTTCGCTGAAACCAAAATTGTTTTACATGATTTCTACGGGGATTTTCAATTATTTAAAAACAAATGTTGGCAAAACATGGGAACTAGCAGCCGACTTTGGCCTGTGGGTATCAGGAACACTTACGACATACATACTGCAAGTATCTCAAAAATGGACACAAACTCGATGCCTAGTAAACAGTGAGCACGATCAAGTGTTACAGGTTAAACGTGAGAACCATATCTATGAAGAAGAAAGAAACACGCGCATCACACACACACCCACTCACTTATGCTCGTGTGCACAAGTAACATCATGGTACACAACTACAAAGCATGTTGTGCACATACGGTTCACAACAGAACGACACAGGAATACATCGATTTTTAGGCTACCGCGCAAAAGTACTCTGGCACGTACAAAACTATAAACGCGTACCCAGTCGATCAACGTTAGTCATCTGTAAAACCGAGCAAATTTTTTTATAAAATAGTATTAATTTACCATACAAATGTCCTCTGGCAACTGGGTTTAAGACATAAGACCATGGTTTATATGTGTGAAGTAGTGAATTGAATTGCTAACATCAGTAGAGACAACTTAAGGGAGAAAGTACCAACCACAATCAGTAAAACAACTCAGGAAGAATCGTTCGAATCACCGTTGTGTAATCCGCATAAGCATCTGAGATAACAATGAAGAGGTTACACTTGTGAGAAATTGTATCAGCCGTGCAATTATCGGCATGACACGAAGATTAGTGGTTAGTTGTACTAAACTCTCCCGTTTACATACAGGGTGGAAATAACCGATTCGATGAAATAAGGGAAATGAGGGTCTATGTCATCATCCACTAACATAACAACCGATAACCAGTGAAGGATATGCAATTATAACCTGGACTCAGCTCAAGAAAGTTCGGTGAAAACAATGTTGACCATCAACCAAACGGTTATAGGTTCAAATCTCCATGAACTGGTAGACCGTTATCTAGGTTTGAAAAATCTAACAATATCTAGTCAGTGTGATCAAGTATGTCGCATGGCAAGGAATGTCAAGCAGTGCAAGAGGAGAAGATGCAACTCAGTTAAGTGATGGTCACACATCTGGACTTGAAAGGTGGTTTCGAGCTATTTTGAAATCATTCAGTGTAGACAATAGTTACCGACCAGAAGACTTTACCACAGTCCCTTAAACGCGTTAGCAAAACCTATGAAAAAAGTGCCCAAACAGTAAACTGGATTCAGTCAGCCATTGACGCTGGAATGGCTTGAAACTGTGGACAGCTCCAAATAACTTCACTAAGTTAGAATACTGCCGACAAGATATTTTTTTCCAAGTTATTCTACATCGCTGATGCTGTGAACGGCGGCTCGAGCCACTACACCTTTCGTTTAAGCTCATGACCATTATGAAGAAATGAACGTTGAAATGGCTGAATGTCACTTTGGTCCATCAACTCACAATGTTTGTAGTACTGAAAAGGATCTGGATTGTTGTCGTGATCTTAACTGAGTGAACTACAATGGGAACCGTAAAGTAATCAGTGTAAACTGTCTAGAACGAAAACTTCTTACGTTTGTAATGTGAGGGGTAATCGGATAATCGAACCACAAAATCTGTTTGGTCGGTCCAAAATCTAGCATGTTTTGCAATTTACACATTGCGTACTTTAATAAAATAGGGTATTCGCTTGGGTTACTCTATCATATTTGTTCACACAGATATGCTGTTACAAGACATAGCTGTGGAGAGCGGATACAGTTGCATCAAACGTAGAACTTGGTCCAACCGTGGTTACATGTGTATTTCCGTGCAAGCAATTGTGGGATCAGAAATCAAGAGACTAAGAGCAGCTGCAACAATAAAATTTGGCGTACTAACTGATTACGTCAAAATGCCAACCTGCTAGTGAATTGGACAGCCCGGTTGAGGTGGGTCTGCGGCAAACGTAGTGTACAAAAAAACTGATAAAGTTATAGTTCAAGTAACAGACTCAGTACATTCCTTCACCCTTGTCCAATTCATCCATGGATGGAAATCTTATGACACTCTCACAGAGGAGTTGATCTCATCAACAGTGAATTTGACAAAAGGACAACACCGAAATGATTATCGTATGATTATCGCATTTAAACGCTTCCGGACTGTTTACAGTCTCACGTGAATTGTTTGCAAAAAAAGAAGGCAGGACATCCTGAAAGAGTCCATTAAAAGTGCGAAGCACCTAGTCGCCCGACTTAGTCCACATGTCTGGATGTTTTCGGTACAGGGCCTGGCAAAATAATGCCAAACACAATCAGTACAGTATTCGTCACAGTTCCTCTCACTAAAGCCAGCATCCTAAAAACTGATCTGAACGTAACTATCGGCGCAGGAAAAGACACAAACAGCAAATACGTGAAGCAACGGTACATAAGTTAATTTGATACATAAACCCAAGACAATCACAAGAGAATACAAATGGTAGTCTCTAGCCGACAATCAGAATTACGTACACTGTAACTCCAACTACCGCTGATCATTATGGCAACAAAATAACATGACCTAATTAAAAAAACTAAAGCTGGACAATCTAGGAATAAATCAAGTCCCAAAATGCAATGTCAAGCTCAACCTTCAACTTACGAAGGAGAGGACAACCAGAAGACCTTGCTGATCAACTTGCAGGGAAACGGACCTGTCGAATGTGAAGAAACACGGGAAAGTAGTGTTGTAAACTGTGAACACTTGCTAACACTCAGCTTCATTCGGCTTAATTTGTAGCAAAACATACGTCTAGTTATCAGTCTTTTCATCCGAAAAAAATCCATCTGAATGAATTAACACTAAGCATCCAGCATTTTGGCTGTTTGAAAACATGCTAGAAACTGTATATGTTGCTGGCATTGATATACGGGGAACAAAAATTTAGAAATGACAAAATAAACAGTCGGAACACGGTGGACGACTACCAACCATATTTAGCAAAGTATTTCATTTTCATTTGCGTAGATCAACCTCGATAATGGCACACTTCTGTATTGATGTGATGCATACATATGAATGCAACAACAAATTGAGGAGAGAGGCCGACCAGATAACACAACACAACGATTTGAAGCAATGGGCACAAACAGTTGACAGGCGGCCACGTCTGGCGTATCTACCGACTGAGGGTGTTTACCGCCCTTCTGATCTTAGCTAGAAACATCCTATCAAGTAAACTCTAACGCTCAAACCTCCATTGTTTTAATTCATATCAGATACTATCACTAACTGACAGTTCAACACAGATAAAAAATGACGTAGCAAGCAACGGACGCTAGACGCGTCTGAATCAATGAAAGTCCATTTTTTCCGCCTGCCAATGTGAAGTCTTCGAACAGAACCTCATCGTATGTTAATGTTGTTTTGTAATGGCCAATAGACACGAGGATATCTTATGAGTAGCATGAATGTCTTCCCCGCCCAACTGAGCAGGGTTGCTAACAGTCGCAGCCACCCACCCAATTAGTTAGAAAGGCTCTCGGACATGGCAGTGTGACTCAATCAATGACAAGTCTGTAAACGGACGGCTATTGATTCTTTCACTTACTCACGAATCTTTACATTACCTTTTAGTTTGGTTATTCGTCACACATTTGTGCCTACTTATTGCTTTTAATCCTTTGTCAACCACTGTCAGCACCAACGGCAGCCGTGCCACAATACTCATGGGTCCGGCTCAGCGCTGATTAAATATGGCACAAATACCATGCCATAAGAAAAAATGAGATGTCATGTCGATTTGCAACTCATGAAGAGCACGGTAACAACACACCGATTACCCGACTGCTTAAACGAAATTCAACCGCGTTCTGCACTCGCAAACAGGGACGTCCGTCAAAAGGTATAAGGAAGTTATGTTCGACAGTGAGTTTCAAAGTTGAAATCTTCATTTGACTATCGCTGACAGAAACCGGCACAGCATACCCTGTGTTCAGAAGCGGTCCGTAACACAGAAGACATCGCACGCAGTGGTTGAAAGCAAGCATACATAACAATCAACAACATTAAAATAGTGCGTGACAATACAACTCGTTACGCAAGTTTAAGACATGTGTTTCAGTGGAATAATGAGGCGAACGGTCTCAACAACTGTCCACGTAGTTTTCTACGTTAAACCTTAACTGTAAGTCTGTAGAGTGTGACCAAACCAAAAGTGAAGGTTGTCGAACACACTGGATCCGTTGCAAGACTATGACCGACCGGATCTCACAGCTAATAGGAACAGATACTGTTTGATGGACAATGTTGTTGCAATCAACGTAACACCAGCCTCTTCAAACAGCCGACAAGAATTCTTTCAGAAAGTTGATATTCTGAACGAATTCGGTTGACAGTAGTTGGAATTTATTCCATAAGATGATGCGAATCACTTCAAAAAGTGAACCACTGCCCTCCCCAGGGCAATCACAAGTTTCAGTTGGAGCATTCATGCACTCTACTGGTGTTCACTTGTGAACCTCTTCTTTTGTAAAACAGTGAAATATCTTGTTGTGTAGGTAGGTTGTTAGAAGTGTGGGAAATTAACCCGCAATGTAAGGTTAACAAGAACAGGAGTCAGGTTCAAATTCCTACCGTGTATAACAGTCAGAATTGAAGACATTAAGGGAGCAACTGCACTTTATACTGGACATGTGCTGCCACCCTAAACACAATGTGATAAATAAAGTAACATGTAAAGGCAAGCGCCGTAAGATCAGTAGCGCTTCCCTCTTGTGTGCTATAGTGGATAATGAGATGTCAATAGTTCAGAGAAGAATAGACTGGATCTTGTCGTAGTGTGGTGGTGTGAACACTCCGATGTCCCCTTGGGCTAAGTCTACGAGGCAACGATCACACTGACAAACTACAGCAGCATAATCCTCCAGGGTAGGGCGTGGAATGAGATTGGTCCCTTACTCCAGAAAGCGGGCACCAGATATAGTACACTGCCAACTCCGGCTGATCTGTGATGTAAACTTCTGAGCTAGAGACTTCACAAAATCCAAGTAGTTCTGAAGTCTAGGTTTGGGTATCCTGGCAGTAGTTCAAATCAAATACGACCATGAGTTCCAGAAACATTTATCCAGTACTACACCGGCCGTTTTGCAATATGACTCAGCTGGCAAGGCAAAGCAGAGCGGCAAAAATGGACACAGAATTCTACCACAGATCCACCGCCATTGCCTTCTCAAAAATAATTCATCAACAACATCACCATCATACACAGCAATACATCAGTGGTTCTCACTGACGCTAAACTGCAACAAAACCATGAAGAAAAAAGCAAACTCTGTGCAGAAAAAAAGGGGAGAGGAAGGGGATCTAACTATAAAAATAAATGCGTCTATAATCAAACCTTCAGAATCAAGGTACCTACACACTGCAAATAAACAACCGAATTATTAGCGAAAATAATGCGTAATCAACATCATCGCTTCCTTATGGTTTTCACTGCCCCGAATCATTAAGTGTACTCATTTCACAGAAAACTCGACCAAACAACAAAAACATCCACGCCACTGGGTTCGATCTGCCGCCAACTCATCTAACGTCTCAAACAACCGATTCTGTGAGTCATGAAGTCCTCAGCATGGAAAGAAAATCAGA